>JABXWE010031220.1:0-26650 GCA_014611495.1 Limonius californicus
TTCAGCAGTTCTGCAGTGATTAAGTCAGCTCTCCGATGATTTGTTTGTTTTCGGTTTTCTGAAGGCATTTTCCACTTCTGTTTTTAATATATTCGGTTCTTCTTCTTCTTCTTTTAATAATTCATTCTTGGTGTTTTCTCCTTCCTCGACATTTTCATCTGTATATAGTTCATTACAGTATTGTTTCCATCTTTCTGTTATGTCTGATGTTTTCCACAGTAATTCATAATTTTTGTCTTCTATTTGTGCGTTTTTTGGTTTACGTTTTCGCGATAACAGCTTTACTTTCTTGAAGAGGTCCTGTGTTTCATTTTTATTTGAATTTTTTTCGATTTCCTTGCAGGTTTCCTTTATATAATCAGTTTTGTCTTTTCTGCAATTTCTTTGTATTTGTTTTGAGAATGCGTTGTATTTATATTTTGCTTGTTCATTTAGCGTTCCTCTTTTCTTTAGGTTTTTCCTTTCCTCTATTACGGCTACGTCTTTTATCCATGGTTTCTTTGCACGGCCTATTTGTTTTTCTTTTGTCTGCCTTTGTGCTTCTTCTTTTGTTTTTGTTATCTCTTGTTTTAGTTTATTTCACTGTGAGTCAGCATCTAGTTCTTTTATTTGTATTTTGAGAATAGTGAGAATTTTGGTTGTATTATGCTGTTATATTTATCTTGAACTGTCTGGCTCATTTTAGGCTTTTTTATTTCTACTTTGAGAACTTTGAGCTTTATTCTGATTTTTGTCGCTAACAGTTGGTGGTCGGATCAGCATTCAGCGCCTAGTAGTGTTTTAGTGTTTATAATTGCTGATTTCCGTCTTTCACTTATCATTATATAGTCTATCTGGTTCCTGTATCTGTCCCCTGAGGATTTCCACGTGTATAAACGTCTTTTATGATATTGAAATCTTTTGTTGGTTGGGATTATTGTCTATGCAAAACTGTAGCATTGTTTCGCCTCGTTTGTTTCTTTTTCCTAATCGGAACATCGCTACTAAGGGTCTTAACCTACTTTTGCGTTGAAGTCCCCTTGTACTATTGTTATGTCCTTCGAAGTAGTTTCTCTGAGTGTGTTTTCTAACTCCTGGTAAAAATTTTTAATTTCTTCTTCTGGCCCCTTTGCCGTTGGTACGATGTTTATATTGTAGGGTTTTGCTCCAAATTTTATCATCATTATTCTGTCGTTTACCGGTATGTGTACCTATTACGGCGTTGTTCATGTTTCTCGCTATTATGATGGCCACACCATTTCGGCTTTCTTCTGAATTTCCAGAGTGATAGATAACGTTATTTTCTTTGGTGTCGAAGTGTCCTGCTCCTCTCCAGTTGGTCTCTGCTAAGCCTAAAATTTGCAGTTTACTTTCCCTCATTTCTCTTTCGACTATCGTTAATTTTCCCATTTGTAGTGGACCTCGCACGTTCCACGTGTCCATTTTCATCGTTTGACGTATTTTGATTGTGTTGCTAATAGCTTCATTTAACACATCCCCCCCCCCGGAGATACGATCGGGGGAATATATAAATCTCCGAAATATTTTATATTAAATGACGCCATGGAATTATCTTGGGAAAGATAAATAAATGTTTTCTCAAGGAAGGTTACCGTTTCTTTCCTTGCGGGGTTACGGAGAGTGAGTTGCGGGGAGGGGATGGGACAGGATGGAAGGTTTGGGACATGATTCCTCCGGGAAAAATTAAGAGACGAAAGAAATCATGAGCTCGCGGGGGTAGGATCGCTGGTCCCTGAAGTAGGTCTGTCCTCCACCGGGATCGTAAGGGTGTACCTACCCGCTACCCCGCTATAGTTACTATAAGCTACTTAAATGCTAGATACTCTCAATGCTTGTAGTTCAGCTATGTCATGTCTTTGTTGTTTTATTTGTATATAATTAAAACCTTATTCTGCCGTTAGGTGTTAAGGTAAAATGTTTTATTTTTATGGAAGTTAAATCTAGAGCCTTGATTTCGCATACGAGAAGATAATTTCACATATCGTAAATGAATTTGACAAAGACTAGCATAGGAAATACAAAATTCATTATACTAGCAGCAGAGGAAATAAGGCACAATATCGTAATAGAAAGAAAAGAAATAGGAGAAGAAAACAAATTCAAATAGCTGGGAACATGCAGCAACAACAATGGGATGATAGACGATAAAATGTGAGCGAATAACCCTTGTCGTATGAACTTTTAACGCAATAAACCTTTCTGGGAACAACATAACTACGAAAAGAACCAAACTAAGAGGTAATCAAAACAGTAGCGTATTCATCTCTAGTTTATGGTAGCGAATCGTAGACTGTCACAGAAAAGCAGGAGAGTATACTCCTAAGGACATTAATAAAGTTCCGAATAAAAATAGAAGGAAAACCAAGGCAATACAGCATTAGCAACACAAAATGCAAAGAACAATTGGACGTGAAGGCAGTGGTTCCAGAAAGCCAATTAGATTGGCTAAGACATTTACACAGAATGATGAAGAAATCATTTTAAGCTAGACCAAAAGGAAAGAATAACTAAGGAAGACATGGTCAGAATAGAACATAGTGACACAAAAAGTGACAAGAAGTGACAACAAACAGATACCAAGTGTTACACCCTACAGTAGAAAGGTAAGAAAGTAGTTAGAATTTCGTTGGGGAAGATAGCAAGCATGGCATTATTTGTGGTTGGGATACCAGCAGGAAGAAGATATAGTAAGAAGTCCAAAACACTACTAATATACTCTATACCAATACCCAATTAAATTGTGAAAGGTTACTCAAATCCTATTAGACAAATAAAGGAGCTCTCTAAAGATAGATAACCGTGTTTTATCAATTTTTATCTAAAAACACATAAAAATAAAATATTTTCCAGAACGTTTTATAATATTAGAAGATTGAGGGAAACATATCACGAGGCACAATAATTATATTTGTATCGTCGTTGTCGTTTTGCCCCCGCTGAACCTAGAATTTCTGTAGTATAAATTATACAAACGGTGCTTGTTCTCTAGACGGAAGTCTATCCTGGTGGAGACCAAGAAAGAAAAGGTCAGATCGAGAGCAGAGCAAGTGGTATACATCTACTCCGACAACCAAGCGTCATTCAAAACCATCTGCTCACCCATGACGAGGTCAGCCCTCGTCTTGGAATGTGGAGACGCCCTTGAAGAACTCGCAAGGCTGAAAGTAGTAGAATTAGTCTGGGTCACAGTTTCCCGGAATGAGGAATCCTGGGCAATGAGAAGGTCAGAGAAACCTGGCTGGTACCGAAACTTTTCTTAGATTTTGCAAGGAAACAGGTCGCGTCATCCCTAATCGAATGAGCACACGTCAAGCTAAAGAACCAATGTAGGAGGCTCAGAGGATGTAGACAGGCGAAAGTATTTATAGCTGGACCGGCAAAATCTAAGTGGGTTTGGCCGCGGATTTTCAATCTATTGATAGGAGAACTCACAGGCCAATGTAAGCTCAGAAGCCTCCTAGGTGTAGAGGACGACCCATTATGGCCCACCAGGCTTGCGGAGAACAGGAGAAAATCGCCTTCTACTTTCTAGGAGAATGCGAGGCGCGAATGCGTTTTCGGCGCAGGCGAGTTCCCTTGTATGGACGGATTTCCCGGCGTTCATTAGAAGGTCAGGAAGATTTCGAGAGAGAAGCAGAGGAGAGAGGAGAGAAAGAGAGAGTGGTAATGATTAGGAAGATGCAAGAGGTTAGTAAAATAAAGACCCATAGAGGTCTACTTGCTGGCATCTCAGCCACCCACAATCTACTATGCTACTACTATCAGCCTAACTTACCAATTCTTTGGACAACAGCCAAAATTTATCTGATATAAAACGATCTTTTCTTAACTAATTTGAGGATGCTCATCAAAAATATATATTTAAAAATTAACAAATTAGCTCTAGTTTTCAAAATGCAGAGGCGCGGGAGAGGATTCGCTGGGTATGGATGGTGTGCTCCGGAAGTCCTGATTGCCTACGTATTGAAACGTTTGCATGGTCACATAAAGTTACTCTAGTGAATTGAAGGATCTAGTGAGAGATCTGGAATTGCTAAAAGGTAAAGCGGAGTTTTTCGGGTACATACTCCAGTAAAGTGATTCTATAAGAGAATGTAGATGCGTTTCATGGTCAGCGCAAAATCTGCATCACTGCTTGCGTGGATAAAGTGGATCTGCTGACAGCACTACTAATCGACTACAAAAACGGCAATTGGAGGCTTCTTGAGCTAATCAGCTGTGCTGCTGCATAATGGTAACGTTTTGCCATCTGTTCCACTAGGATATGCAGTGTATATCAAAGAAGCCTACAGTAACAGAAAACAACTGTTAACACATCAGCAACTACGACAAATATAATTTGTGGTGACCTGTAGCGAGGTCACCCAAAGTTTTGCCGTTGCCTATATCTGTCGCCCCCACGATAATCACCTAAACCGAGGAAAAAAAATGTAGTTAACGAACCACTTGTAGAATGAATCCAGCAAGATCGAACTTGGAGTAATGAAGATTTTTGTAAGGGTTATTTATCGAAATGCAGCACGGTTTTTGCACCTACATGGCAAATTTTGCAAGATATAGTGAAGCCAAAATCAGAGAAGGTGTATTTCTCAGTCTACAGATTCGTCATCTCTATCGATATAAGGCAGTTCGGAATGCTTTCCAGCATGTGGCCACAAACTTCAAGGTAACAATACAGCTGACAATTACCAAAAGATTTTAGAAACTTTTGTTACGCCGCGACAGACTAGAGTACAGTGTATCATTGATTTTACACTTTCAGCACTTCATGTGGATTTCCTTCCGACTAACTGCACTGTTGTCAGTGAGGAACACGGGAACTGTTTCATCATGACATTTTTATCCTTGAATAAAGGTATCAAGGAAAACGGGGTGCAGCAATGTCAGCAGACTATTGTTGGGTCCTTATGAAAGATGCCCTAGAAACTCATTTTAACGACAAAGCGGCGTCGCTGAGGATCATTTCCTCTATGAAGGTTATCATAAGAATATTGTATATTATATACAAATGTGTAAAACCTGTTTTATTGAAGAAAACTAGAGCTAATATGCTGTTCTAATCGCCATATTCATATTCAGCAGCCCAAACAATGTAGAGGTAACTTGGTTTTATCTCATATCTCAGATACATACAAAACGTCAAACTTTGCTGTTCGGTGTTGTTTACATACATTACTCATAAAGTACTTTTGCCAACATACTAAGTTTGGTGTAATAATACGATGAGCGAGCGCATATCAAACAAAACAAAACACCTAAACGTATGTACATATAAAACACCAGTATTACCAACAGCGGTTTTATAGTGAACCGGCTTCTAAAAGTTAGTAGTAGATAACACCGCGAGTGGTAAATGGAAACTTTAAATTGTCAAGAAACATAAAATAAGCATGTAATATCATTACGTGTTTGCCTATCTCTTAATATTTAGATCCCACGTTTTCGGGCACATCTTAGACCTAGAAAATCCGTCCCTACATCTACCCCTTAATCCCAATATATGGTCCATCAACAAAGAATTAAAGTTGTAGGCTTTTGAAGACATCAAATCTACATATATACATCCCTAACCAAAAAACCCCACCCTCGTGTATTAATTTTTTTTGGGCAATACAAGCCAATAGGTTTATCCCTAGTAACACAAAAATCAGATTCAAATTTAAGTGATTTTTCATTAGCCAGCTGTTGAAAGACGTCTACGAAATCAAACAGAAAGAATTCAATTTCGATTTAATTTACGATTTCCAGATCGCAAGGAAGAAGTAGTTTTAAATAGATATTTATGTCCGTTGACATTTAAGGAAGAACTTTTATTGATAGCTCATAATGCGATCAACTAACAAAGGTCACTGGGTACATTTTCGTGACAATGTTTGGAATACGGTTGAACTTTATGAAGACTTTATAAACGTCGGGTTAATAAAACCGTTGAAACTTAGTGGTTTGTAATGACTCCTCAAAATAATTCATGAATGGTTCTGGAATATAATCTAACCGTTGTGCTATCTATTCTCTCTCGACCTTTTCCATATCGATTTGTTTTTCGTTAAACTCACTTGTAATATTGTTTAATCAATTATTCCAATTATTGTTTTTGTTGTACATTAGGAAAGTAGCCAATGTTTATTTTATGAAAGCTCAGTATACTTTATGTTGCCTTTTTGGGTTAATAATCGAAATATATACTTCATTCTCTCTACACATCAATACACGAACACGCACACACCTGTTGCTTGGCTTTAACTTTTTAATGAAAAGAGTATATTATCCTAACAATAGAAAACATGCAACTTATTAATGCTTTCATTATTAAACAATATGTTCTCATTTGTATAGTAATACATATTCCTACATATTTTATGCACTTCTAAAATTAGAGCAAAATCGTTAACACCTAGTGCAATATGAATCCAGGCTAAGTCATCACATCACTTTCATTCTTTACCTTTTGAATAATTAATTTACAGGTATTTGGTATTCTCAATAAGTTAAATTACTTTCTCTGTAAAGATAAATAGTCTGAATAATCTGCATATATCAATAATTAATATTCTTGAAAGCATACAATTAGATTCCTTAATGTTAACGCAATATTAGAAATCATACAAGTACACAAAAATAAAGCACAATACCTGTATAGCGTTATACAAATTTGCTGCAACTGTACCTTAAAATAACAAAGAAAAACTAAATAGTGGAAAAGAGGGTTACAGTTTAAAATTTTGGCGCATGTGTTAATCTTCGGATGTTTTTCTGCTATTCTATATATCCAATCGGATAAGAAGGTCGGATTCTACACTGTACAATTGTCCAGATCCGGTATAATAAAACCGAAGTTAGGACCTAACTCCAAAAAAATAATCACTTACGTGTATTTGAAAAGGTCATAACTTACATCTTTTCACGAGTTATTTACTCCTTAATAAAGTTATGAGAAAAGTAAACAGGAATAGACTAAAAATGGTGACACCATGGTTTGACGAAGAAACAAGGGAACTAGCAGCAAAGAAACAGAAAGCATTTTTAAAATATAAAACAACAAGAACACAAGACGAAAGATCAACATACGTACGAATAAGAAATGAGACAAACCAAAGAATAAAACAAATAACACAAAACTACTGGGAACGATATTCTAAACAAATAGAACCCGACCTGTACAGCGCACAGAAGCAGATGTGGAGGGTTATACGAAATCAGAAAAAAGAAGTAAGTGAAACAGTTACTGTTAACAACATACAAAAAAGCGTATGGTGTACACATTTTCGCAACGTATGTGATAATCAGGGAGACCAAGTAATGGAAGAAGAAGAAGAAGATGCTAATAACTTCTTCTTCTTCTTTAATTAGACCTCATGGTCTGTTTTTTCCCTCTTGATACAAGTTTTCAGTTCTCTTCAGATATAGACTGCCAACTATCTCTCCATCTCTTCGGGGGTCTTCCTAGTGGCCGGTGATTTATTGGTTTACCTTCGAGAGCTGCGCGACCGAATCTGTTCTCATTTCTTCGTTTCACACGATCATACCAGTAGCGTCTTCTCTGTCTTCCCCATCTAACCACGTCGTCCACTCCGCATATTCTTCTTATTTTTATATATCCTTACTTTGCTGTCCGTTCGCATATATGTATTGTTCCATACAGTGTCAGTGAGGCATCCGGATACAACTGCGGCTTTATTTATCTATGTTTTTAATTCCTGCGTTAGTTTATGCCTACTTGATGTGTCTACTCCGATGTACTTAAACTGCATGACTTGTTCAATACTATTGCCACTGATTTCGAGTTTGCATCTTACGGGATCTTTGGTGAAGGTCATGCATTTAGTATTCTCAGTGGATATTGTCATGTTGTACTTCTGAGCTGTTTGGTAAAAACTGTATACCTGCCTCTGTCGATTGTCCTCCGCTTCTGCCATAATTGTTGCATCGTCAGCGTAACAGACTATGTTGAAGCATTTGTTTTGTAGTCTATAGCCTAAATTTAGAGAGATGACTTCTTCTATAACCTTGTCCATTATTAAGATGAATAGAAATGGGCTGAGTCTGACCCCTTGTCTAATACCGCCTGGTGTTGGTATGTCTCCACTTGTCTGATTATTCACCCTGATTGCCGTCGTGGTGTTGGTATTTAGTCTCTGTATTATTCTGATGATTTCTGACGGTATATGTTTTTCTTCTAATATATCGATTGCATCTCTTAATTGAACGTTGTCGAATGCCTTTGTCATATCAATGAAACAGGCGTAAAGGGGTTTATTATAATATTATAATATTGCGTCAGTTTTTGACCTATTTCCTCTAAATACTTGCTGTTCGTCTCTATTTTCGATGAGTTCTTCCTCAAATTTAATTTTTATTACGTTGGTAAAGAGTTTTATAGTTGTGCATAGTAAGCTTATACCTCTGTAATTTTCCGGGTTAATCGTTTGGCCCTTTTTAAAGATAGGTATAGTTATACTCCTGCGCCAGTCACCCGGGTAATGGTTGACCTTACAATTTTTTTAAAAAACGTTATCAGTTCTTTGGGCAGTTCTCTGCCACCGTATTTTAGAAGTTCGTGTTTTGGGATGTTGTCAATACCAGGCGCTTTTTTGTTTTTTAGCTTCTTTATTCCTTCTGTGATGTCATTTGATTGGAATTCTATTTGTAGTTCTTCTTCCTGCTCTTGTATTTCAGCATTTTCTTCTGTGTCATATAAATTTCTAAAGTAATCTTCCCAGTTATTTAGTAAAATGTGTTTTGTTTGTATAAATTCGTTGACTGGTTTCTTCCTGTTTTTTTCAGCATTTTCCATATCTTTCTTTGTGCTCCATATAAATCATGGTGCATATCACTAGTGAATCTTTACCAGTATTTTGCTTTAATATACCTAATTTTTGAGTTTACGCTATTTCTTACTTCAATGTATTGATCGTGTTTCTCTTGTGATGGTGAGCTTTTATATTCCAAATATACTTTCTTCTTCTTTTCTGCTAATTCTTTTGCCTCTGTAGTGAACCATGGTTTTTTGTTATTCTGGGCGTTAATGTTGACTTTTCTTTTCCCTATTGATTCTTCCGCTGCTTGTGTTATGCATTTTGTTAGTTTATTCCAGGTATTTTCTACGTTTTCATTTGTGAAATCTTCCGTTACTAATTTCCTAGTTAGTCTGTTTGCATATAGTTCCATGATACTTTCCATATCAAATGATTTTAAGTTGTACTTTTAGAGGTACACTGGTGTATCTTATTTTTGTAGGGTTTCCTATAGATATCTTGCTTAGTATTAAATTATGATTTGTACCTATGTTGGCCGAAGTAAGTGCTCGTACATCTAGTATATTTGTTGGTGCTATAGTTCTATTCGGTATTATGTAGTCAATAATAGATTTATATCCTCGGGTGTTGTTAAATGTGTACTTATGTTGTTCTTTATGTTGAAAGAATGCATTGTTTATCCTTAGTTCGTTTCTAGCACAGATGTCTATGAGGTATTCACCGTTTTCGTTGGTAGTTGGTTCATTGAACCTTTGCTTTCACACCGGGTATCTCGTCGATTCCTATTCTAACATTTAGATCTCCCAGCAGGATGATTTTTTGAGTCTCATTTGTGTAATCTAGTGTATTCTGTAGGTGCTTGTCGACATATTCGGTTTCTTCCTTTGGTTTCGTTATGTCCGGGGCATATACACTGATCAGATGTAGGACTGTCTGGTTTAGGTTGAGACTTTCTTTGATAATTTTGTCGCTTACATATACGATGTCCGCAATTGGGCTTGTGTACTTTTTATAAAGTAGTACTCCTACCCCTGAGTGTGCTCTTTCATGTTTTGCTTTGCCACAAAAGACTAGCATGTAATTTTCACAGTTCGCTGTTCCATTCCCTTTCTTTTTTGTTTCAGATAGGGCACATTATATCTATCTTGTGTTTGTTCATTTCCAGTATGATTTCCTGGCTTTTCCGTTCCATGTTCTGATATTCCAACACACTATTCTAGATATAGTGCTTTGTTTTTCCATAATTTTGTCCTTTTTCTCGCCTTGGTCGTAATCAAAGTATTCCGTCCGGTTTCCGAGGCTTCATCTTCGGTTCTGTGAGCCTCTTTTGTTTTTTTACCCTAGGCAGGGAGCTGGCCTAGCCTAGGAAACCTCCTCCTCTATCCGGGCTGGGGACCGGCAATGACAATCAATGAGTTACTCAATCCACCCATCAGCGGCCTCAGGCGGAGTTATACTAATAACAACGACAGTAATGAACAGATACATATACATATACAATAAATTGAATAAGCCATTAATAAAATGAAAAATAGAAAATCCCCAGGCCCCAATGAAATTAGCAATGAGCTGATTAATGATAAATATGGAGGTAATATATTAACTGAATGGTTACACAAACTGTTTAACAAAATAATAGAATGAAAGTGTATACCCAAGCAGTGGAAAGGAAGCTATACAGTGCCGATATACAAGGAGGGAAATAGGCAAGACCCCGATAACTATCGTGGAATAACCTTATTAGACTCCATATTGAAACTCTTTACTGCTGTGTTACATGAAGAATTACAACTAGCAATAAATATCGCGGAAGAACAACAGGGATTCCAGAAAAACAGGAGCACAATAGACGCTATATTCACACTACGTCAACTAGTCGAAAAAGCGATTGATCTATATCTATGCTATGGTGATTTAAAATGGGCGTTTGACAGAGCAAGAAAAGACGATTTACTGAACACACCATATAAGCATAAAATTCCAAAAACAATAGTAGACATAATTGATGATCTTAACCTAGAAGGAAAAACCCGCATAGTAACTTCCACCGGTTACACAGATTCAATAACAATAAACAAAGACATACGGCAGGGGGACTCCTTAAGGCCCTGTCTATTCAATCTAATTATGAACTAGTTGATAGACAAACTTATGAGTACACATTTGGAATTAACAATATCAACATACTGTGTTACGCTGACGATGCAGTACTGATGGCAAGTGACGAAAACTACCTACAAAGATTACTGCATAGATTTAACACAGCACCAAAGCAATATAATACGAAAATCTCAATACCGAAAAAAAAAGATGATGGTTATAGCAAACGAACCAACTAGATGCAAATTGGAAATAGAGGGAAAAGTAATCGAGCAAGTACTGGATTACACCTACTTTGGGGTCGACATAACAAGCAACAGAAATTTATCATTGGAAACAAAGAGCCAAACCACAAGAACGATGCAGATTGCGGGATGCCTAAATAACACCGCATGGTAAAATAACTATATGTCAGGAGGAAGAAAAGTAAGAATATACAAAGCGGGAATCAGACCTATTATGACATATGCTAATGAAACGAAAGCCGAAACACAAATCACCAAACGCAAATTAAGAACAACAGAGATGAAAATCCTGAGAAAAATAGCAGGAGTGACACTGAGAGGCAGACATAGAAGTGCTGAAATACGAGAAAGGTGCGGCGTACAATACCTAGTTAAATGGACTAAAAAAACTAAAAAAAGAGTGAGAAGAGCACGTTGATAGAATGGACGATAACAGAATGGCCAAACAGTGGAAAAACGGAATACCTTCAGGAAAAAACACCCCCCGGAAAACCACCTAAAAGACGGAAGCAAAGCTGGTTGTAAAGAAGAAGAAGAAGAAGAAGAAGTTATGACATTATTTACTAAAACAATTTCAGGTTTACGAGGTTTGTTTCTAATGAAGTCACCTCTTCGGTCTTAGCCAGCGTCGTCGTGGAATTGAATGATGATGACGTTTCGCTAACCGTTGCAGGTAGCATTATCAAAGCGTAATCGGTGCTGTACTGTGGGATCAGATATTTACAGTGTTTCTCTTAGCCATGGGTGACTGGAGGAGGAGTCGTTGTTTGTGTGATGGGTTCCTACTGGTTGGTTACGCCCATGCTTCTTATCTGCAGTGGCGCGTATTCTTCGGTTGTAATTTTATGTCGTTTTAGTGCTCTTTTCTAAAAGTTACTTATAGTAACAAGGCTCTCGTCTCGGTTGAAATACTGTTGGTGTTTTCCTATTTCTATAGTTTCCCTTATAAGGCGTTGGCTTCAGTCTTTTAGCCGTGTGATAACACTTGTTTCTTCAAAGTTTATCTTGCGGCCTGTGGTTGTAACGTGTTCGGCCAGAGCTAATTGTGTAATTCGAAGTTCTACTATGCGGACAGTTTGCCCAATCTAGCATTTTCCACACGAGCAGGGAGTTGTGTATACTCCTTGGCACTGCAGCTGAGGAATCTATATTATTGACGTAGAGTGGAACTCAGTATGAACACTGTGTTTATTTTATTCCTTTGTAATAAGCATGCTGTTTTGTCTATATTGCCTTGAATATAAGGAACAAATTCCTTAGACATTTAATCTTCCTCTTCCTTGTGTAACCATTTCTTGAGAGGAAGGACATTAGGTAGATTTCTTCTCTCAGTAGACTCGGTGTCGGTTATGCGGATAGTACGTTTGGCCAGGGATTTTAACACTGTTGCCTTTTGTAGACGTTGATGATGTGAGCTGGCATTAAGGTAATGATCTGTGGGTGTTGATTTCCTATACACTCTGTATTTATTTATGAGAATGAGAATTTCAAAATATAAAGCATAGATTAGATGTTCGTTTGTAACCTTTTAAAGTATGTCTTATTATTATTTGATGTTCTATGCTGTATTGTATTCTATACACTCTGTGTCCCAACGTGTTACCAGGATTTCGCTTTACTGAAACAGCCAAGGAGCGAAGGGTCCCGTTTTCTTCAATTTCCATAGTAAATCTAATGTCGGAATGAGTAGAGAACGAGAGTTCTGGAGCCTCCCGAGTTCAGCCCCCACTAACCACTTTCAAGGTTAGTCTATTTTAATGTCATGGTCACTTGCGTCAAGGTCAGGCCACTTTAAAATGTTATGGTCAGAGTATTAATAGTCTGACCATAACATTTTAAAGTGGTGACCTCGGGAGGCTCCAGAACTCTCGTTCTTTCTCTACTGGAATGGATCTGGTTTAAGTGGACTGGGAAGTTGTCTACGGATAGGCATCTATGAGGCCGCATAACAAAAGTGTCATCAACATATCGTAGGCACACACTAGACTTAGCTAGAATGGCTCTAGCCCTTATTTTTCAAAGTGTTGCATGTACATATTGACAATAATAATGGAAAGAAGCTCCAGTAGATTGTAAACACCGTTGAACGAGCTTGGTAAATTATTCTGGGAAGACCTTCTTTACTAACTCGGTTACTTCATTGGTAGGAACTTTAGTCAACAACGAGACCACGTCGAAGCTCACTAGTAAGTCGTTTTCTATATGTTCGATGCCCATCATTGTATTCAAGTAACCCTTGGAAAAGAGCACTAAACCAACATAAAATTACAGCTGATGAATTCGCACCACCACCGCAACAAACAACATGTATGAGCGTAACCAACCAACCTAGACCAACCAATAGGAACCCAGCAACCAAAACCACGTCGACTACTCCGCCAGTCAACCACGGCTAACAGGAATCCTATAAATACCTGATCCGCCAATCCAGCACCCATTACGCTTTGATAATGCTACCTGCAACGGTTAGCGAAACGTCCGAATTGTTCAGTTCCACGACGACGTGGTCTAAACTCGAAGAAGTATTAATACAATTAATATAATGATTGAGTGTATGGTTATGGAACATTATTTCACATCTCCACATCGAATCCAAGTATTAACCGCCGGCTGTCAATAGATTTCTTTAGTTAGATCCGCTAGATGTTTTAACTTCATACGGTCACCCTCATACAAATAGTATAACAAGTATCAGTAAATTATTCAAGGGTTATGAAATTAATCATCTGAGGGACGTTTATTGTATAGTTGTTAATTTTAGCAGCCATTTGAAACCCTGCATTCAAGAATATTACTTTAAAGTTAAGCTTAAAAGTTGGGGTTTGCTTGAAAAAACAAACGGAAGAATGCAAAAATGCAACACATTTGTGACTTTTATAAAGAAACTGGCAACCAAAAGGGGCTTGGACAACTCATTCAGCGAGCTATCAGTCAGTGTCAATTTAATTAATAACTGTCATATAAACAAGTAGTTCATTTAAATTTGTAGCAATCTAAAGTTGCTTATTATAAATTTAGGATTTATTTCTATTTTCTATTCATGTGATCTCCGCAATTTGAAACGAGTTTTCGATATCACGACCCAAGGCCTTAGAAATCTGTTCAACTATACTGCACTCCACTTGCTATCCGTATGTGAAAGTATCAAGTCACGCGCTATATTTAGTGGATTTAAATACGACTCTGGTAAATTTTACATTGTCCACGAATTATTAATTAAAATAATAATTAGTAGGCTTGTGTTGTTGGTGAATCGCCTATCCACAGCGATTTCCGAGGGGCTGTCTATTTCTTAATCTGTACACTGTGGACTCCTCTCCGTTTCCTGATTCTGTATCGGCATGTTGCACCTGCCAGGGCTCAAACGAATTTGCAAGCTGCACATTAAATGAAGACTGATGCCCTATCATCCATATGGCCGTGATGGGACAGCTGATAAAGTAATCACTGATAACTACATAGCGAAACGAATTCGTCGGTGAATATCATTTTATTTTATTTATCATTCATTAATTGTATCGTATCCATGCTGGTAGTGTGTAATAGAAAAGGGGAGTACACTGAAAGCTTTCGGTCGACTTGCCATAGGAGTGACGAGCGAAATAACAATTATTTTAGTTCGCCAAATTTATATAAGCGCCCTTGTGGACCCTTTTTAGGAATCCATGAATTTATTATTTTTTTACAAGTATAATTATATATTAATTAAACCGTTTTTTGTTTTACTTATTTGTTGTTGTCGTTTCCCGGCAACTGGCGCCCTTGTTGAATTTTCACTCTTACCCACGACCATATTTGCCGAGACCTTGGGTCAGCCATAAGGGTCGTATACCGCCTTTTTATTTATCGCTGAAGCAAAGGGCGGTACACGAAAATGTCGTCCAAACGTGGGGCCTAGTAAAATGTCTGTATTTGAATTTATTTTAATATCCAGCTGTTTTCAATCTTGGTATTTTTGCAAGCACAATTTATTTAAACATTTTATCGGTGTATTTTTGCGAATGTTGATTTAAGCGTTTAACACACAAGGTCGGCGTAAAACGTGATTGTTTTCTTCTTTGCTGGTGGCAATGTAGTGTTATCGCTAAAAATTTTGCGTTGGATTACAAAACGTTTTATTTGAATTCCTGAATTATTAGTTATTATAATATACTTTAATTTAGTCTAAGTTTCTATGGAGAATTTAGTTCGATAACTATAGGTTATATTTAGGAATTAGTACTTATTAAGTATTATTGAGAATTTAGTTTTACAATTTTTTTGAGTATAATGATTGTTGTGGAACATCACGTTTGATCTTTAAACCCATTTATAGAAAAAAAAGGCCAACACCTTCTTAGGACTCTTTTAATATTAAAAGATTTATTTATTTAGTTGTTGACATTTTGCATTAGCGAATTCGCTTTTCTATATTATTTTACCGGCACTCAAAAGTTTATAATTGAATATACAGGGTGTCTTAATTTTCTTTGTGACCTGAAAGTATAATATCTCTTTATTAAGATGATTAGGGTGAATTGTTTCGTATCAGATGATCAGATGATTGGGAACTCTTGACTAGAAATGTTGATCCTTTAACATATAAGGTCGAAGAAAAACCAAAATTGTTACGCACACAACTTAGTGATTTTGTGAGGCGATTTGAGGAAAAACCTTTGACTTCAGAATTTAATCGTTTAGAAACTAAACTTAATCACATTTATCGTCGCTTAAGTTACATTTTTGAATCGAAGATGAGGGTAGGACACATTGGCAATGGGCTCGTGACTATTGCTTAGAACTTTTAGAATTGTTATCGAAAGTAGGCGAAAGTGATGTTATGCATCAAAATGATTTATTTTCATTCAGGGAACAATCTCTAATGCATTTAGGGAATGCCAACGCCGATGAGGAAGTACTTGATGTAGTACCCACTTCTTCTTCAGGGAAAATTGTCACACAAGCTCTTGTGCGTTCGGTACCGACTTCTTCGGCTAATATTCCACCTTCAAGTGGTATGCACCCTGTCAATCTTAATCCCGAACTTATTGCTTCTTCAGGTTTGGATAGAATTACATTTGCTAATGCTTTATCTACATCTACCGTTACGGTTACGTCCTCGTGCTAGCGTAGCTCAGTTAACACACAGTTCGCCCCATTCACCAAACAGAAGAGTTGAGTTTGACGTTTCCGCCGCGGCAGATAAATTCTCAGCTCGCTTACGTGATTTAGATTTATCGCATGGAGTAAGTTACTCTTCACATTCGATAGGTCGTCCTGTTAGTGTTTCTAAATGGAACTTGAAATTTAGTGGTAATACTGCTACACAAGGTGTGAATTCCTTTTTGGAGCGCGTTGAGGAACTAAGGGTAGCTCGTAACTTATCTAACGATCAGCTTGTTAATGAGGCAGTAGACCTGTTTGAAGATCAGGCTCTCATTTGGTTTAGATCTATTCGTGGTAAGGTTCGCACATGGAACGATATTGTGGAATGTTTAAGGAGGAATTATCTGCCACGTGATTACGATGATGCTTTGTGGGCTGAAATTCGAGCTCGTATACAGGGTGTTGATGAACGTCCTCACATCTTCATCGCTATTATGACTAATTTATTTAATCGTTTAAGAAATGTTCCTTCTGAAGATATGCAACTGAAATACATTCGTCAAAATTTACACCCGTATTATACTAGTCATTTAGCCTTGATTAGAATCTCGTCTATCGATGTTTTAATAGAATACTGTCGCGAGTTGGAGGAAACTCGAGAGCGAAATAAAAAATTTAGACCTAATTTTACTGCTTCTAATTCTCCGTTAGAACCCGATTTAGCGTACAGGCCTATCACATCGGTGAAACGGCAGGTACATACTATTTCAAAGTCAGTCCCTAACCCAAATCAATCATTTTCTCCCACTAATGTAATGTTTGAGGCCAAAAGTTTTTCTCGAGGCTCAACAAACCTAACATGTTGGAATTGTCGTGAGAAAGGGCATACCTACCATAGATGTGACAAGGAGAGAACTTTATTCTGTTACCTTTGTGGAACTCCAAATGTTAATTTTTCTGCGTGCCCGAAATGTAATAGGAATGTTTCAAAAAACGCGCAAGGACAGGGTTCGGTTTCAGCTCGCGAACCATACTAAGTCCTGAAGATATAGCAGCTGATAAATCTAGGTGGAAAGAATGGCTACACAAAATTACTAATTTTTATAAAACTTCACGATTAGATTCTGTGTTTTTTCATTGTAACGAAGATAATCGACCATTCATTTATGTAGATATACAGGGTACTCGTATGTTAGCTCTTCTGGATTCAGGTGCTAATCAGTCAGTTATTGGTAAACAGGGATTATTTTTGTTAGAAAAATTCAAATTACCGTTACACAAATCTTCTTTTGCTATGCAGTTACAAACAGCTGATGGAGCGAATCAATCAATATTAGGTGTTGTTGATATTCCATTGACTATTGATGGATCCACGAAAGTAGTTAGCGCTTTAGTTTCTAATTCTATTTCATCTCCTCTTACTTTAGGTGCCGACTGCTGCTATTTATTTGGCATTAAGACTGATTTTAAATCAGATTGTTTCACTGTATCTAGCATGCTGAGTTCAATAAAGTTTATCCATGAAAAAAAAGATTTGAACCCACAACAAATTAGAGATCTAGAGGTTGTTATAGATAAATTTCGTAGTATTAGTGGTCCCGGTCTAGGTCGCACGGCCACAGTTACACATCATATAGATACAGGTGACGCCCGACCCATAAAGCAGCGTTATTATCAAATGTCCCCACTCATGATGGAAGCAGTTAACAAAGAGGTTGATAAAATGCTCGAACTAAAAGTAATTCAAAAGTCTTCCTCGCCATGGAATTCTCCAATAGTTATGGTGAAAAAGAAAGATGGCAGCTTAAGGTTTTGTTTCGATGGCCGTCAGTTGAATGCGGTTACAAAACGAGATGCGTATCCGTTGCCCTATGTTAATGGTATTTTGGATCGTCTTCGTGATTCTCGATTTTTGAGTTCAATTGATTTAAAAAAGGCTTTCTGGCAAATTCCCCTTTCTAAAGAAAGTTGTGAGAAAACAGCTTTTACTGTCCCTCGGCGAGGATTGTTTGAATTTGTTGTTCTACCGTTTGGTCTTAACAATAGTCCCAAACACTACAACGGCTGATGGATAACATCTTCGGTCCAGAATTTCACAATGTATTTGTTTACATGGACGACGTGATTATTGCTTCTAGTACGTTTTCAGAACATATCGAAACTCTTCTCAAGGTTCACGAGCGACTTCAGACAGCAGGCCTCACGGTAAATCTAGATAAATGTGAATTCTGTAGACCCTCTTTAACATATTTAGGTTTTTTGGTTGACAAAGATGGACTTCGGACAGATCCGGCTAAAGTCGAAGCTATTGTTTCCTTTCCAGCACCAGGCACTACTACTGAAGTTAAACGTTTTCTTGGTATGGCCAGTTGGTATAGGAGATTCATTCCAAATTTTTCAACGGTAGTCGCACCCATTTTAGATCTGATAAAAGGCAAACACAAAAAGCAGTCGATTAGGTGGAACGACAAGGCTGAATCATCCTTTCAGGAATTAAAGAGGCTATTAGTTTCTGCCCCTATTTTAGCTAGTCCTGACTTTACCCAATCATTTATTATACAATGTGATGCAAGCGATGTAGGTTTAGGCGCAGTTCTGATTCAAGGCGAAGGTGAAAAGGAGAATGTAATTGCGTACGCCAGTCGCTCTCTAACTAATACAGGAAGGAACTACTCCACTACTGAAAAAGAGTGTTTAGCTTGTCTCTTTGGAATTGAAAAGTACCGGCCGTATGTAGAACTCACTAGATTGAATGTTATTACTGATCATCACGCGTTATTGTGGCTTCATAAATTGCAGTCGCCTAGTGGTAAGTTAGCTAGATAGTTTTGATATTGAACATCGCAAAGGAAAATTCAACATTGTACCGGACGCTCTGTCACGTGCTCCTGTTTCCGTTCCGCAAATCTGTCTTATGACTTTTAGCGAACCCGACTATTGCACCTGGTATAAACGAATGATTCATAAAGTAAATGCAAACCCTGAGTAGTATCCGACTTGGAGGGTAGAAGATGATATTCTTTTTAAATACGTTCCTAATAAGCACAATCTCGTGTCTAATTTAATAGAATGGAAAATTGTGGTTCCTAAATCAAAACGTTTGGAATTAGTAAAACAGTATCATAATGAGCCTACATCTGGTCACTTAGGTTCTTTCAAAACTTTCCAAAAGTTATCTGAGACTTACTATTGGCCAACGATGAAAAATGAGGTTGCCAAGTATGTTAGGAGCTGTGACACCTGTCAAGCTAGTAAAGCAACTTCTCAGCTTCGTCCTGGTTTTATGGGTCGTCAGAAAAAAGTTAAATATCCCTTCCAGTTACTTTCTGTAAATTTGATTGGGCCTTTACCTCGATCGACAAAGGGCCATACATCATTACTAGTAGTCACCGACTGGTTTACTAAATTCGTCCAAGTCCAACCACTAAGGAAAGCTACTGCTTCTGCAATCGTTAAGTTTCTTGAAAATGACGTATTTTTAATGTACGGCGTACCACAAACAATAATGTGTGAAAATGCTTATAATAAAGCTTATTGAACGGTACAAGGTACAGAAAGTTTGGTATAACGCATCCTATCATCCTCAGGTCAACCCGGTTGAGAAATCCAATAGAGTGAAGCAAATCATAGACTTTGGGACGTAGAAATTTTTAAGATAGCCCATGCAATTAGAAATGCCGTACATGAAATCACGGGTTTTACGCCTTCATTTCTCAACTTCGGGCGAACGGTTCCTTGCCATGGTGATTATTATGGTAAATTAGTAAATCTCAAGAAGGAAGATGTTTCTTTAGACACCCGTGAACAGCTTGTCAAAGATGTCAATGAACTTTCTCCACTTTATAGAGACATAGTTACAAGGCTTAATCAAGCTTATGAACGGGATAAGCGTCATTACGATTTGCGAAAACGTCCTTTAAGGTTTAGGAAGGGTGATGTTCTTTGGAAGCGTAATACTGTTTTATCAGATGCTTCAAAAGGTTTTGCTAAAAAGTTGGCACCAAAGTATGTTAAAGCCAAAGTTGCCGAAGTTACTGGTTCTGTGACCTACAGATTAATAGATTTAAGTGGTCGAAACTTAGGTGTTCGGCACATTAAAGACTTGAAGCCTTATGATGCGGTTTCAGATGAATAACCCGATGATTAATTATTTTTAGTGCATTTTGTAAATAGGCATGGTGGTGGTATATATTCATTGCAGTATTCATTAGCTTTAGGTGCTTTGAGGGTGGATTTCAACACTTTGTGTTATTTTTTACCTCTTTTTCTACTGCTAGGGTTGTGGCATAGCACTCCCCGTAGCTGTGTCCCATGAGATGCAGTTTGTCTTATTGCATATTAGTACTTCTGTCGGATGGGATGGAATGTTTACTTAGGTTAGGCCGTCGTTGTTTTAGGAGCTGTAAATAAGCTTTCTAAGATAGTCAGAGGGTAGCAAGTCCCATAGCCCTTTTTTTTCGGACTATGCGTCCTAGGCTTGTTCCATTTTTTTAGAGATTTACTAGAACGGTTCGTTCTTGGGTTAAGGAACGGTATATGATAGAACTTCATTTTAATGCAGTTCTTTTGGTAGTTAAGAGCAGGTAAATATCCATTAAAGTACCTATAGTTTTGGCATATTAAGTTAATTTTTTTTCCTGCTCTTTTACGACTGTTTCGTATCATGTAAATACACTATTAGATTCTTTTTTTCTTTATTTTTTTGTTGGAAGGGGATAGTGTAGCAATCTAAAGTTGCTTATTATAAATTTAGGATTTATTTCTATTTTCTATTCATGTGACCGCCGCAATTTGAAACGAGTTTTCGATATGACGACCCAAGGCCTTAGAAATCTGTTAAACTATAATGCACTCCACTTGCTATCCGTATGTGAAAGTATCAAGTCACGCGCTATATTTAGTGGATTTAAATACGACTTCGAGTAAATTTTACATTGTCCTCGAATTATTAATTAAAATAATAATTAGTAGGCTTGTGTTGTTGGTGAATCGCCTATCCACAGCGATTTCCGAGGGGCCGTCTATTTCTTAATCGGTACACTGTGGACTCCTCTCCGTTTCCTGATTCTGTATCGGCATGTTGCACCTGCCAGGGCTCAAACGAATTTGCAAGCTGTACATTAAATGAAGACTGATGCCCTATCATCCATATGGCCGTGATGGGACAGCTGATAAAGTAATCACTGATAACTACATAGCGAAGCTAATTCGTCGGTGAATATCATTTTATTTTATTTATCATTCATTAATTGTATCATATCCATGCTGGTAGTGTGTAATAGAAAAGGGGAGTACACTGAAAGCTTTCGGTCGACTAGCGATCAGTCATTAATTGTATCATATCCATGCTGGTAGTGTGTAATAGAAAAGGGGAGTACACTGAAAGCTTTCGGTCGACTTGCCATAGGGGTGACGAGCGAAATAACAATTATTTTAGTTCGCCCAATTTATATAAGCGCCCTTGTGGACCCTTTTTAGGAATCCATGAATTTATTATTTTTTTACAAGTATAATTATATATTAATTAAACCGTTTTTTGTTTTACTTATTTGTTGTTGTCGCTTCCCGGCAACTGGCGCCCTTGTTGAATTTTCACTCTTACCCACGACCATATTTGCCGAGACCTTGGGTCAGCCATAAGGGTCGTATACCGCCCTTTTATTTATCGTTGAAGCAAAGGGCGGTACAAATTTTATAAATGATCCTAGCCAAAAATTAGTTTGCTGCTGCTTCTGCTTCTGGATTTATATAAAAATGTGTTTTTCGATTGTATTTTTTTATATGTTCCCAAATTTTAAACTTTAAAATTGGCTTTGTCGGTTCCTAGATATATTAACAGCGGAGTCAAACCTCATTTACGTTCATTTACTGAAACACTCCGAGAGTAACTGGAAGGGTACGACAATTGTTAACCTAAGTAGCTCAATTTAGGAAGGATTTCTAAAAATCACATTTTTGGTTTCCTAGCAGAGGTGCATAAAGAAAAGAAGTTTGTTGGTGACACTACCTTCAGTGCTCGTTGCGACGTTCCTAGTTTTCAATTTATTTTTAATTAAATTAATCAACGATATTATTTGCCACATACTCGTAGAACATAATGGGGGATACTCTGTAATGAATATCTATAATTTCAAAATTAATTTTATATTGCAATTACATATAATTAAATCGTAAAATGTTAGAAATTATACAAAATGTATTAAGTAGCTGGTGTACAATTTAAAATATCAACACAGAATAAAATTTTATTATTATTATTATGAAGCTTTACCAGGCCTTAAAGGCCCATCGGTTTTGGTGCTATACAAGGCTAAGTTAGTTTGTGCAATGCACAACAGGGCCCGACTCTGCGGTTACCGTGTTGGTGCGTAACCATGCTTAACCTGCTGGTTTGGTGTATTTTTTGTGATTATGATCTTGTTACTCCTCTAGTGCGATCGTAACACGAGGAGCGGCATTAATTTGATCCCCAATGACAAATGGAGACCGGGATCCAGTACCGATCACCCAGGCAACTAGAAAAATTTCCGACCCTGGAGAGATTCGAACAGGGAAGCGTTTGGACTATTACATACAAAGCTTGGCTCTTCTACCGCTGAGCCATCCCCTGCCCTGCAGAAAGAAATAACGTAGGTTAATATTTGTTTAATATATTTAAGAGTACAGCTTCTATATTGAATTACAATAAAAGTATCAACCTTTTTGTAATTTTAGAATTAACTTAGGAGTATAATTTTTACGACCTTTAATTTTTTATTGTTACACCCATGGTTCTTATAGTTAAATCGATAGTTTCGAATGAATTAAACACATACTCTATTAATGGAATCAATACGTCCTATACATGGTAAATTACAAAAAAGGATTAAAAAAGTAATTGAAGTTTCCCTTTTATGGCCATGGAAAATGTTTGGCAAAATTTGATGAAACTACAATATGTAAAAGATCAATTAATGTTTACACAAATTACAACTGGAAATTATTGATTTATTGGGTTCATAATTCTACAAGACATTTTTCTAAATCTAATCAAAAAGTGTCCATATTAGGTGATTCGTCCAAAAACAATCATATTATAACCTTTCTAGCCGAATTACTTCTGCCCGTAATTTGACATTTCCATTGCTTCTTATTACTTACAAATAACGGAAGAAAAGAAAATGTAATCAATCTTTCGTGACAGGGCACATATTAAAACATCTGCAGTTTCCATTTAACTGTACCTTAGTTAGGTATTAATTTTATCGTGTTGTTTCAGAATTAGTCCGAATAATTTGGTTTTTACTTTGAAATAAATTATGGAAATATAACATTTAATCATGAGTTCACTCGAAACATTGGTTAGTTCATAAATTGTTCTCAAGTTTTTTAAGGTGTGTTTTATGAAATACATAATTAATTGTTTTGGGCATCAGTGTTTGTACGATTGTATTTGGATAGTCCTTGTTCGCTATGTCATAAATCCTATTAAATTAAATTCTACGGTATTTTGTAATTTGGTCAAACAATTGGAGACAGTGTAAATTAAACTGATAAATTTCATACACCTGTTTTCAAATAAAATATATGCCAAAAATTTAGAACCGCAAGACCTTAAAAATGTATAAGAAAGAACCAAGAAACAGTTACGCTTTTCTCCTGAAAACCCATTTATTTGTCGCATCTGTTGTGTAAAGCAGCAAATATAATGATAACACCGAGAACTTAAATATGCTGCTCTGGTACTCCAAGGAAAAGTTACGTTTACAATAAAAATTCCGCAGTCATTTTATTATACAGGATGATAAATGTCGGGCAGTGGCGGCTCGCCAAGTGAAATAGGTGAAGTACCTCTTCACCTAATATTTTTATTCAATTGCGAATATTTCTTTAAATTACACAGCAAATTATTTATCTGCATTACACCTATTAGGAGTCGTTTATTTATGACATATATACTCGTTAATACAATAAGCCTAGCGGAAGCAAACACATTACCTTTTACTGGTCTTATATTTAAAATTTAAATTTTAAATGCAGTCCGTCGAGCGTGAACACAATGACCATAAAAAAATTTTACCTACAACACTCGTACAATTGTAGTGAAGAGTTAGCCTCAAATGTAATTTAACTCTGCACTTATACCTCCGTTGCCATGGTAACGCCTACGTCAATATCTACAATTGATTCACGGTGAATCGCGCAAGTGAAGAGTTCAGTCGCAATCAGCCGCTGAACTGCATGCTCGGGTTTGACCGTCGGTTTTTAAATGATTTCAACAATTTTGAATACACATTTTAGCTGTAGTATTTCATGATATTTTCTCTCTCTCTGACATATTATTTGATGTTCTCCAAAAGGAATCATTGGATATTAATTTTTGTGTTACAAAAATAAATAAAACTATTGAACTATAAGAAAGGAAAAGGAATTACGATTTCCTTGATACACTCTTAGAAAAGACTAACGAAATAGAAATAATTTTGTTTTATGAAGTACTGGATCACGTTGTAATGGAAATGGAAGTAATGTTTCAAGACTGCGATAAGTTACAATTCATGTCTTTGGCTGATACTAATAAATTCGAACAATATGCATGATTTCCGTTTAAAGTATTCGAAAGTTTAGGTCAATTTTATGACAAAATATTTATAAAAAATCAGCGTCTTAAAAACGAATTAAATCTTCTTTATGCGATGAAAGTTACCGCAATCTACAGACCCAATAATTACTAGTAAATCTCAATGAGAACAAAGAAATTTCTGCCGAAGCGTACAAATTGTTTTGCCTCATATTAACTATTCCGTCGACAAGTTCATCAGCGGAAAGAAGTTTTTCTTGCCTTAAACGAATAGCAACGTACTTAAGAATGCAGTATCTCAAGATAGGATTTCTTCTTTGGCAAATATTTCAATTCAAGAAGAACTCTTATTAGAATTAATATAAAATCGACCATTTTACGAAGACATAATAAATAATGATAATATCGGGTGCATAGCGGAGTGCTGCGGACGCCGGTCAAACGGTATTCGGACCAATATAGTGGCATATTCAACCGGTCGTGCTTCGGAGGGTATGTAAAACCGTCGGTCCCGGTGGCCATACGAACATCCTTGACAATCGTAAACCTTGTAGTGGAACTTCTCTTCTCTGTTAGACGGGTTACGTTAGCCTCCTGCCCGGCATACGTGCAAAGATGGCTCATAAAACCTACTCCATTGTAGGTAATTAACAGGCCATTGGCCTATATACAGAAGAAGAAGTATTAGGATTATTATAATAACACACCACCTATTACCCACGAGCCGCCACTAATGTCAGATGACCCGGATGGGCACTTAGTATTATTTTGAAAATGCAAATATTTAAAATAAACTGCTTTAACTTTGCGGTACTTCAAGTTTCAACAATTTGCTTTCATTTATTGCCCGCGTTGAGTAATTACAACGTCGGCTAAATAAATATACATTTGTCGACTCCATTTTTTAGAACCTTTTGGAAGTATTAAAGCTTTTCCATAAATCTAGCAGAAATGTGAATATTTACGTTAACCCTTTTCATGTTTTTAAGAAATTTGAGATTTGTAACAATTTATAAAATATGAAGTAACACATCTTTGGAATAAATTAAACAACTAATCGAATTTACTTCAATTGTACGTTATTACAAACTAAAATTAATTAATTATTTAATTACAGTAAATATTCAAAAACATTTCTTTTTCAACGACCTCATGCAATCGATAGCAGTTGACACAAACTAATTTGTAATTACGAAATGCTGTATTTAAAAGCATCTGGCAATGCAGTAACTCTGTTTCTCTGCATACGATTCCAACTACATGAATTTTTTTTTCATTTTACATTAACATTAATACCGCACTAGTTTGAACTGACAGATCAAATTTAAAACATTTATTTAAATAGTTTAGGAGAACTTTTAAAGTAAACGATTTTTTTAATTGAACGCTGCAGATAACAGCGTTCCATTCCGTTCCATATCAAGCCACTTCATCTTAGCAGACTCTGTGTAACAAAATCTCAGAAAGTTTATAAATAGTATATTATAATATAAGTGTATAAGCAAGCCTTTAAAGCACGCGCGACGGGTTTAAAAGCACGAGGCGAAGCCGAGTGCCTTTTAACGGAGCAGTGCTTTAAAGACCCTTATACACGTGTATTATACGATATTTTTTATTATACCTGCACTACAATCTGAAAAAAAGGAAATTGAAATCCCGTTTTCGAAGTAATCTTGTCATTATGTCATTAATCGTTGATATAGAAACGGTTAGCAATTGTTGTTGTTTCGTTGCTGTGCACATTTATTATAAATTTGTTGATTTGTGAAGTTTGTTTCGACTTTGTGTTCGTGAATTACAAAATTAACGAAAACGACGATATTTTGTCCGAGATTAGAATGTTAGCCGAACAAGGTGAACAGCGATTAATCCCCACGAAATCTAAACAAGCGTATTGCAAGGAA
>JABXWE010031223.1:0-13237 GCA_014611495.1 Limonius californicus
TGTATATATATATATATATATATATATATATATATATATTGCTTTGTAATAAAAGTCATGGTATAAAACAAACAACTTACGCCAACTAGCTCAAACAGAAAACTGTTATCTCAGGGAATAAAAACAAATGTCTCAAGTTGCTACTCGTGGCTTCGTCTCGTTCAAAAAGTTGATAAACGTTAAAAAATATCTCGTGCACATTCTTTGCGCAATTCGGCTTGCAACCGTGGGATCTTAATGCTAAAAACCTTCTCTGGAATTTCTTTCATTCGGTTTCGACGTTAAACTCTAGGTCCCCCGTGTTTCTACCTTAGCGCTGAGGAGAAACACGTGGCAGAGAAGAGGCCGATGCCCAGCAGTGGGACGAAAAGGCTGTTGATGAATGAATTCTTACAACCTTCACTTTTCTTTAATGTCACCGTAACTAGTTTATCTTTTATCAGCACCAACCTTTACACTGTAGTTAGGCACGCTAAAATGCCCCTGGACAGCTACTCATCTGTTACAGAGACTGCATTCACCTCCATCTGGTTGGTACTGGACTGCCGGCTCTTCCCCACTCCCATTTTTTATTTGCGACGATTAAAACCACACTTCGATTGATGATGCTGTATTCTCTTTTTAAATATTACATTTTTTATGACATTCCAAACAGAAAAACAAAAGTAATCTCTAATTTAAAATTTAGTAATCGTTGACTGGCGGACAAAGATATTATTTGACACGGAAAACACGTCTTGCCCCGACGGCGATTCAAAGGTGAATGAATCAATTATTTAATCGAATTTAGAAGCTGACTTTTACTTGACAACCAATGAAATTACAAGGTTTATGACAGATGGGAAAACTGTCAAGCTGTCAAACCTAGTTTTTAAATATTACCAATCTACACAACACTACACCGCGACTTCAGCCTTACATCCAATATCCTGAGAGTATTCCTCATCTTTTATATACCATTATTAACTAAACGCACAACCAATCATAATGAAATTGGGATAAAATGGCACTTATACCCAATTAGCATTTAAGCCCCCAATTATAACATCACAGCAATATACATATACACGCGATTTTTCTACGGCTGATGCCGCCTATCGCTTCTTATACTCCACAGCCTGCGGTTTTTCCCAATCATTATCGTACAGGTTTCTAGATCTCATTACTTCTTCGACTCGCTGTTTTCATCTTGTTCCCGGTTTTTCTCTGTTTCTATTTCTCATGGAATCCATTGATACAATCTTATAGGACATCCTGCGTCCTGCATTCTTCTGAGATGTCCGTACCATAACAACTACTTTCTCTCGACCATATCTATTATAGAGCCTTCTACCTGCACTATTTCTTTTATGACCTGGTTCTGTACTCTATCCAATCTAGGGACTCCACAACTTCTTCTCCAGAAGTCCAATTCCATGGCCACCAACATTCTCTTCGATGAAGTATTCATTATCCATACCTCTGAGCCGGGTAGCAACACTTTCTGTAATAGTTTTATATACTGTCTTTTTTGTTTTTCTTGAAATCTTATTACTCCATAGTGTAGAATTCAAGAGTGGGATTGATCTTCTCCCTTGTCCGATTTTGTTGATAATGTCAGTGCAAATCTCCTCGTTTGTGATAGTAATGCCGAGGTATCTGTACACTGTGCAGCGTTCAGCTATTTCATTATTAGTAATTATATCTTCACCGTGTCCTCCTATTACCATATATTTTGTTTTACTCATATTGATCATCAATCCCCACCGTTTATATTCATCTATCAATTTTCGTATCATATATTTTATGCCGTCATCATCTCCTGCCATATTATCTGATAGTCGGCAAATAGTAATGTAGATAGACAATTTTTTCTTATAGGAATACACATGCTGTTACGTTTTCATTTCTAATTGTGGAGAACCCTATTTAAGTATATTTTAAATAGGATAGGCGATAAGGAACACCCTTGCCTAAGATCTTTTGTGCATTTAAATCTTTGCAGTAGTGAAGTTCCTACTTTAAGGATACTTGTATTGTATTAATACATTTGCATAACAGCGTTGATGTATAATGGGTTTACTTGACTTTCTTCAAGTATTTCTCAAAGGTTTTTAATTGGAACATTATCATACGCCTTTTTCAGGCCAATGAAAATATTACGTGATTCCCTGTTAGGTGCTTGTGAC
Source organism: Limonius californicus (assembly GCA_014611495.1). Lineage (NCBI taxonomy): Eukaryota > Metazoa > Arthropoda > Insecta > Coleoptera > Elateridae > Limonius > Limonius californicus. Next base: position 2,169 of record JABXWE010031223.1, read on the forward strand.
TTTTCTGCTAGCTGAGATAAACAAAATACGTTGTCGACTCACGATCGCCCTGATCGGAATCCACTGTGTTCTTCAGTTTCTTCTACTTCTACTTCTAATCGTTTTGCCAATATGGGTCCATATAGCCGTCTCGTACAACATATTACATTTATTCCTCTTTAATTGTCACATTCTCTTTTATTTATTTTCCTTTTTCATAAATCGAGGTTAAATAAACCTCTCTCCATTCTCTTGAAATATCGTCACCTAGTAAACATTTATTAAAAATGTTCTTCGTTAACTCTAACGCTTTAATAGGGGCCTATTTGAGTAATTCGATGGAATATCCTCCCGGACCATGCGGTCTTCTATGTTTCATACGTTGTGAGGCTGTCTGTATGACTTCTACCGTTATTTCTTCCAAATTATGTGTGTTAGTATCTAATCTCCTGTAATGAATATCCTGAAACTCGGGTCTATCTTCTGTTAGTCATTCTTCATAGTATTGCTTCCATTCACGATCAACTGAATTTTGCTATCTTCGTTTGTCCTTAGTGATTTTAATACTCTCCAGGCTTCACTTGACCTTGTGCTTCCTATTAGTGAGTTGATCTCATAACATTATTAATGGTAGACACTGTCCTTTTCACCTCTCATGTATCGTTTTTATCTTCTGGGTCTTGTGTTGTGAGCTATTTTCCATAAAGTTGTTTCCTCTGCTTTACCAAACTTTCGATACTCGTGTTCTACCATTCACTAGTGGTTCTTTAATGTGGTGCGAAAAATGCATTCAACATTTTACTTTACTTTCGGAACTGAAAAGCGGATATCAAGCTTTTTGGAAAGTAATATTACATTATAAGTAATAAATTCTTATATTGGTGGATTTAACATAATTTTCCTGAATAGGATACTAAAAGCGAAAATAATTACACCAAAGTCCACGCTTTATGAAGTGAAAATACCGTTTAAACATATCCGTCATCAAATTGTTTCGAATTGGCTGTGTCAAATCATAATTACAATCAACAACTTTCATAATGACCGAACTTACTACTAATCTAACGACCTACAATAATTACAGATATTTGATATTATTTAATATTAGTGTTCCCCGACTTAAAAAATATCCATTGGTTCAATTGAATAAAGCGTGGTACAACCAGCGGTCGAGACGTTTCTAATTTAACGTATACTAGATGAGGTCCGACAGTTTGGCTGGATTCATATTTTTTTAGCAAACAACAACGTTGTCTATTGAACTATTGAGTACACGTTGGAGCTTCTAGAGGCTCTTGTTCTGCTGGAAAACTTTCCCAACTTATGCTTTCGTAACTTTTTTAATTATTTTCACGTCGTCTATCTACTGCCGAATTGATACTGTGAGTTTACGTTGAACTTCGCCTACACCATTCTAAAATATGTAAAATTTCAGACATTTGCATATATTTTTAATGGAAAACTGTTGCTGGCAGCAACTTGCAAAAAAACACCCTTACAATTTTTTGCGGATACCTTTTTTGTGGCATCACTTAGAATTAAAAAAAAAGTAAAGAAAAATTTGTTGATTCGCTACGAGGTGTAGAGGTTTCCAGAGTAAGTACAAGGCCAGCCAATTTTGCGAAGGCAGTCATATTGATATTTGACAAAAAAAATTACAAACCCTAAATAACAAAAAATGAAAATTACAGTGCATAACAAAGGTCTATAGCAACATAACAGTAAATTATTGGCCCGGGCTTTTAATTTAAACCACGTATGATTGCTTTTTATAGAATAGCAATATAGTCAAAATTTTACAACGGTGATAACATTAATTCGACGTGATTAATTCTGGTAAGAATTAGTAATTAAATTATTTAATTTTACTACTTAAACATTTATTAAGTTATATTATGTGCAATTTATTCCCAGATCCTCAGAACTGAAAATATATAAATGTAACAATTTTAATACCCTGTATAAAATATCTTACAGTCGCATACAAGCAAACATTTCTGTGGTCAGCGAAATTTGTAAATAAGTATTCTTCACGTCCTCTTTAAAATGATTATGTCGAAACCACAACAACAGTTGTTTTAGTAGATTTAAGAAACACAAACGTATAACAATAATTAATAATTGTTAAAAATCATTACACAACATTTTTTAATTTAAACGTATATTAAACAATATGTATTAGGCAACATATGTACGATACAAGTTCGTACAATTTCACGTATAGAAACATTTTACCAGTAAAAACAGTAACAACGATGTTTCGCAATATTTTAAGATGTTTCAAATGTACGAAGGTCTGAAAAACTATTTTTTTCTTACTGGTTGCAGATATCTTTTTAAAATACTTTTAGTACGAATACACAATATCAAATCAGCTTCTTGGCAATGACTTGCTTAACTATTTACAAAACATGTTCATATTCTGCAACTGAAGTTATTTTACCAATTTTGTCATATACAGATTATCTTTTATAGTTTCATATGCTCTACTTTTATCGTAATATTCTATTTCATAAATTTTCCTTATGTAAAAACTTACATTATTTGAAATCCGGAACATCATTCCAAAATCATGTCAGCGTCGATCAGTGTCAAATATAAATACCTTTGCAGCGCTTCTGCATTTCATTTATGCAGTTGTTGGGTAAACAAACAGCGTATGCGATCAGAACTCACTGGCGACGACAGGTAGGTGACATGCAACAGATAATAAAACACAGACTTACTGATCTGTCAATAAATATTGAGCAGTTGTACACACCGGGGGTCCTCCAGCCCCCTACTCCTGGATTGAGATTCGAACAAGATGCAGATGCTCATCTGCCGGTTAGCTGCTGTGACCGCAGTCATTCGTAATGGTAGAATAATTACTACAATTATACATACCTTCTGGTGCACCAATCCTCCAGAGGGATCCAGGCTAGGACTAAGTCCAGCCAGTCTCTCTGTTATTCACAGGAGCCGCGGGGGGGGGGAGGGGGGCTCAGTCACACATCATTAGCGTCCACACCTCCGCCTAAAAGTCAGTCGATGCCATCCTGACATTAATGTTGCATTCTTACGATGCAACCATTGCCGACTGACTACCTCCCGAATGATTGCTAGATAAATAATGATTAAGCATGCCACACACATTATCTACTCATATAGCTACTTATATTCACTACGCTACTGTGTCTAACAACTACTTACATATACACACCAATCTTGTATAGCAACTATAATAAGACCAAATGCTTGTAAACCACATATAATACCAAGTAGATAATACGTAACCATTTGGGTAAACACATATAACACTTCATGGAATATAAACTATAACCTTACCAGGGACGCCTCTGCTTACATCAGCCGATATTGCCATTGCAGCCCATTTTTATATATAATCACATAAATGGTAGCACTAAATTCATACCTCTCCTCAGCGTAGAGATTACTCGCATCGCAATCAGTTAGTAGGTTCGCAAACGCTATTAATTAGTTATTACGGCAAAGATACGCAAGCTTACGCCTAGCTACCAACACCACCCCACGTAAACTGCTGCCGCTGACCCCTCTCAAGACCCCGCCACATGGCATGTCCTTCAACCTTTTATAATTCATCCCAGCTGTTATAGAGCCGAAAGAAGCAGAATGATATGCTATGATAATGCTGCCTGTAACGGTTAGCGAAACGTCCCATCATTTAATTCCACGACGACGCAGTCTAAGCCCCAAGAGATTACTTAAACAATAATATTATGAATACTCTAGATATAAAGGTTCTTATAAAAATTTTAGAGTGGCTAAAGCTAGGACGATAAATATGTAAGAAATGATATATCATATACAGGGTGAGTCTGCTAAGATGAATCAGCTTATTACGTTGGATATTTGAAATATAAAAAAAATTGGGCAGATGGTAATAGACAATTTAATCGATTAGTGTTGATCATTTCTTGGAACGTTGTTCTCAGTAGCACACTGTTTTCTTAAATCGTTCACTTTAAGAGTTTTCCTACAATATTTAAATAAATGATGTGAATTCGACCTGCGAGTTCAAATTGGTGTGGAATTAACGTAAAATAAAAGCAAGAAACATCTAGTGGATATCCTATACCCGCAAAACAGAGGTGCGTTGATACTGTTTCTCCACATACCTTTAATGCGGCCTTTCGCATTTACAAATTAGTTTGTGACAACTCTTATCGATTGCTGTCATTATAAAGTTAACTTGTTATACCATTATTAATATACTAATGACCTTCCACAACAAAGATTCTAAATGGACCAATGTGGTGAGAGGCCAATTTCCGGACAAGGACAATTTATTAAGTTCTAATTTTTAATGGACTTTTGATCATTTAGGGATGCTCTATTTTAATGTACACATAAGTATATTGGGTTTACTTATAAATGCATAATGTAGTTTTACCTAACCTGAGAGATAGGATATCTTTTTACCTAACCTAACCTACGGCTTTACTTCGTGTCCGACAGAAGGCCGACTTTCAGATTTTTTCCCCGCCGGAAAAATTTCACCGACTTCAGCCGGGATCGAACCAACATTCCCTGGAACTACAGGCAAGTACGCTAGCCGCTCGAGCACCGAGGCCAGCAAATAACCAGTAGTTCAAAATGTACGGGAGATATCCGATTACTGGTCAACATCTACGAATTACAGACCGGCTGCTTTATTTGTAGATATCAAACATACTTCAAATAAAAATATATACCTAGTTTGACCTACTTTTCAACATAATTCCGTAAAAACTGCGCTCCAAATTTTTTAGTATAGCTGTTTTTGTTCTTGGGGCTGGTCTAATCTTATACCGGGTGTTAGGGAAGTTGACCGAAAAATTTCAGGGTAGAATTAGGGCGCAAAATAAAGTCGAATATTCCTTTGCCATTTTTGGCCCAGATACATAGTTTTACCATAAATCCGTGTTAAAATTGGTGCCGCAAATTTTTTGAACTTGTGATTAAATCTCTATAATGCATTGTTTTTTGAAATCTAGCATGGTACTTCCAATACTTTTTTAATATGTCAGCTTTTGTTATTTGATAAAAATTTGACGTTTTCAGTAGAATAATCTGTCAATAATTTTTCGGTATATTTATTCAACGGAAATGGTAGTATTTACATCTGCAGAATATGGCAATATGCTTTTTGTGTATGGGCAATGTGTTGGCAATGCAACTGCTGCCGTTCGGCGTTATGCAACGCGGTTTCCACAACGTCGAACACTACATCGAGAACAGAGACAGAATCCGTCTTTCCTAGACCACCAGAAGCAGGGAGAGAAAGACAGGTGCGTGTCTTGGATGCGGAAGTAGAGATTCTCAATCGTGTTGAAAATGATGCGCCAGTTAGCACACGCGAAATAGCGCGAGAAGTAGGTGTAAGCCATTGGACCGTCTAGAGAACTTTACATGAGAACCTTCTTTATCCATACCACGTGCAACGGGTTCAAAGCTTAGACTATGCCCCTAGGATTAATTTCTGCCGGTGGCTTTTGCAGCAGACTGAACATCCAGAATTTTTTTCCATACTCCTTATGACAGACGAGTGTTGTTTTACCAGGTATGGTATACTCAATTATCATAACACTCATGTCTGGGCGGATGAAAAACCACACGAAGTCTGTCAGAAAACTTTTCAGCGTCGTTTTTCTATTAACGTTTGGGCAGGAATTCTTGTAGATTTTCTAATTGGTCTTTCGTGTTACCCGCTCGGCTAAACGGTGTACACTATTTGCAGTTTTAAGGGATCATGTACCCGATCTGCTAGAAAATGTCCCACTGGCCACACGCCAAAATATGTGGATCTTGCACGATCATTCCCAAATACATGGATTGGCAGAAATTGCTTGGCCGGTCCGAACTCCTGATCTGAATAGTTGGGATTTTTTTCTGTGGAGACACATGAAAGCTGTTGTTTATCGTACACCTGTAAGAAATGCTGAAGATCTCCAGCAACGCATTATGACTGTTGCTGACAGCATTCGCAACGACGTAGAAATTCTTGCCAGGATAAGAAAATCCTTTGCGCGCAGAGCCAGAGCTTGTATCAGGGCAGACGAGCAATTTCTTTAATGTTCATTTTTCTATTGATAAATTTTGTATTTACTGTTTATTTGTTTATATGTTTCATAAAAAATAAAGTTTTCAAACATTGATAGTGTTGCATGTGGTGTTAATGGGAAATGAAAACAAATCTAGCAAAAAAAAACAGATTGATCAATTTTTTCACATTCCTTCTCACATGGTAGATTAAACAAAGTTTAATTTCAGCAGTTCAAAAAATTTTTGGCACCAATTTTAACAGTGATTTATGAGGAAACCATCCATTTAAGCAAAAAATGACAAAGGAATATTCGACTTCATTTCGGCCACTGATTCACCCCTAGAACTGTTTCGATCGACTTTCCTAACACCCTGTATAAGACAAATGACTTTTCAACGAAAATTAGAATGAACCTTGGCTGGAGTGTGTGGTGGACGGCCGAAAACCTCCTAATTGCATTACTCAAAACAGATCTCAGCTGACGCCTTTCGTCCAGCTACATCTTCGTGACAGTTGAATATCTTATTATAGTTTATCTACAGTGCGACAAAGGACATTAACATTACAATCGTCATTATTGGTGGTAAAAAGTTATCAAAACTTTTTAATCGAACGTATGATTTTATACGCAGGCTTCCTTTCCCTGGCAGAAAGTCATCTTACACATTGACAAGGTCCTAAAAGGTTTCATCACCACCTCCATTCATTTCAATCTGTGTTGTTTGTCAACATTTTTGGTACTGATCTCGTTGAAACTTTTCCGTAGCCCAATGCAGATACAATTTCATAGATAGAACTTTTGGAATACCAGTCGTAAGAGCAATTTTAGGTATTTTCAAACAAAGATCTTTTCGAATATAGCATATTTAATTGAAAGGAAAGAGGTAGAAGGAAAACTCCCAGGCTGAAGATTATACGGCAGTGGACAGTGGAATGTTCAAGAAATACTCAGGACAGCAGAAGAAAGACGTTTGCCAATGTTATCACTAACCTGTAATTAAGAGACGGCAAACAAAGAAGAAGAACTGATTCCCACCTGTTTTCATCGTTGAGTGTTGTTCGATCATGTTTGCATTAATCACACCAAATGTTAAATTATTTTCTACTCATCGCGCCTTCTCCTGGACTTCTCACTAATTTTTGCTAATTGCAATGGGTTTTTTATTATTAAAATGCCAAAATCGAATGATCGCGCATAATTCTAATTTGGAATATGTTTCTATCAAAACTAGCATTTCTTGACTGTCACTGCTCGCGTAAATTTAGTGGCTTGCTAATTAGCTACATAGGTAGTACCGATGCGCATCTCAATCTTGTACAATTTTCAATCGGATCAATGCAACGTAAATGTCGTACTGCGTAAACATCGTTTAGCAACCGGACATTCCTCGAATAATGTAAAAAAATGGTCTGCTGATACGCCACATATCCGCAAACTCATGATAAATGTATAAATAAAAACAATATTATTAATGACATTTTACTTTTTATTCGTATGAATTTCAAGAAAGTAAGGCAAGAAACAATCAACAAACATTATAAATTGTTTTGTTATTATGTTTAGTATTTGCTGATTATCCTGTCCCCCATCCTAATGGGTAGTACCCATTTCCCCTATAGTACTCCTTTAAAATCCCTCAATTATAATTTTGTTATTATACAAAAATCCCACAATAACACAATCTTTTTATCTTTCAGATGGAAGAACTACAAGTAGCCCTAACAATATTTTGCATATCAGCCTCCATATTATTACTCTTCTTAATATTTTGCTACTGGTTAAGCCTCTGGACATGGCTAGCAACGTGGATGTATTCAACGCGGGAAGAAAAAGTCAGCCTGACCAGATCGAAAGTTTACAACGCCAACGGTTACTTGGTCCGCATTGAAATTCGTCAAACGACTTCATTGCAATTTAAATTCTGTTGTTTTAGGTAAACTCAGACTCGGATATACATTTAGATGCCACAGGGAGCTTCAAACGGTTCGACTCGGTAGATAGGGATTTCAAAATAACCCTCGCTACGACAAGTCTCGTGGGACGCTTCGGAAAAATTGACTACGAAGAACTCGATATTCCTCCACAACCATTAAGGCCGGCACCCACGTCAATTCCTCCATCAGCGAAAAAACCGAAAACTCCACCTCCAATTATCAGGGAGGAGAAGGAAATTATCAGGTCAGGACCAAATACTATTCCTAGTTAATTGTTTACAGTGTTACTTATATTTTCATTAAAAACGGGAGTGTCATTTCCACTTTTTCAAATTTCCAAGGCTCTTCAAATAATATAAAAAATATTTCACATTATAAACACTTAAACAATTACTTTCAGACCCTAAAAGAAAATTAATAAAAAAAGTTTAATAAACTTCAAGTAGGGTGGATTACCGAACAATATATCATTTCGAAACTTACAGTTCTTAAGAAACTCAAGAGAATTTCAAAAGTTTTTCCATATTTTACATAAAAGTTTATTATTAATGAATGCATTGGCATAATATTATTGTGGAAAAGTTCGCAACTTCACGTGACTGAATTTAATCTTAATTTGTTCTTAAAATGCTTCACTTACCTGATGAAAGTAATTCGTTAATAAGCCGTAAGGAACTGGCTAATCCTTCTAAAGTTACAATTCCCAGATTTCTCAAAGAATTAAGATAAAGTTGCACGCACGACATTTACAAATATTTGAGCAGCAGTGGTCGTCTTGAGACTAAGCAAGGCGGATAATTCTGTTGACATAAAAAAAGACAGTTCTTTCCAACGCTTTCCTTGTTTACATGGGATCAAGATTTTATAACTTCCTTTGCGACGCTTGTCCTTGTTCGAAAGTAACTTATGTCTTCATTAAACGCATTTCTTTTCATGTCTTGGTTCGTTCGGTGTCGAATGAAGCTTCTACACTTTTACAATGAAAGGGAAGACATTGTTTTCTGTCTTACAAAAGAAATTTAAGGCTATTTTACTGTAAAACTTGTTAAAATACAACCAGAAAAGATTGATGAAATTTTTATTTCCTTTGTGGTAAAAATTCAATTGACAATTTCAGTTTTATCTTCCCAGTTTTGTGTTGTAGGAATACGCCACAATATATTAAGCAATGAAAAGCTTTGCCATTCCATTCAGTAGATCATAAAAAAATGAATCGGGTTTAGCCTGTGACATTTTTAAGCCGCTTTGTGTTGTGAAATACATTTTTTTTTTCGTGTTTTGTTGTTGCTACCATAACAATGTGTTGTATTGTATGAAGAACTCCAGTTCTTTTTATAGCTCGGAAAGTGGGTGCAACGAAAAGCCCGTGACGCGATTTTTTAAATTCTGAAAGCCTTCGTAGCTTCCAGTGTTTGTATAAGTTTTATTGAAAATTCTGTCTTTGAATAAAGGTATTTAATTTCCACTTTTCGGTAATTGCGGTTTTTAGTTGCCGAGGCTTTAATGAAAATGTCAAGAAAGCAAGGTATTTTATAAATAACGTCTAGAAGTCGGTGTATACTTTCACTTACTTCAGAAGCAATTAATCTTATTTTCAGAAAACTTTAATACCGTAGATACATTAAAAGTTTAGTTCAACAGAGTTGTGCAATATTTTACCTATAAGGGCTGAAACGTTACGAGAACATCATTTTAAAAAATACCCAACCAAGACTATTTTATTTTTTAACCAAAAGCTTTTATTATATCAGCTTCAAGCCTAATATTGGAAGTATTTAATACTTGATAATTTTAAGACTTTACTTTAGAAATTAATAATGTGTCTCAGAAACTGAGAGAAAATACAGGAAGGATTGACGATCTAAAAGATATGTCAGTTGAATATCTATGGTTAAAATACAAAAAGGCAATCCAAAAGACAGCTTAGAGACCCTCGGGTACGCAACAAGAATAAACAAACCCTGGACAAACCCAGACACAATAAACGCAATCGAAGAAAGACGAGAGATAAGAATGAAAATACTAAACATGAAAAACGAAGAAACAGGAAACAAACTCGAAAGAAAATACAGAGACAAGAACAAATAAGTAAAAAGAAGAGCAAGACAAGACAAACGAGCATACATAGAAAGCCTAGCAGAAAAAGCAGACATAACGGCTCATAACAAAGATATGAAAGCCCTATACAATATCACAAAGCAGATCAATGGAAGGAAAAACAAACCAGTAACGAAACTCAGAGGAGAAAACGGAGAAATCTGCAGAACAGACAAAGAAATGATGGAAAGGTAGACGAAATATTTCACGGAGATCTACAAGACAAAAGGAAACGCACAGGAAGTGAATAGCGACATGATAATTGAACAACTAGAGATAAGCAAAGAAAAGTTCAGCAAGAAAGAAATTGAACAATACCTGAACGAAATGAAAAGTGGTAAAGCGCCAGGCATAGATAAGATTCCTACGGAACTGTTAAGAGCAGACAAAGAGCATACAATTTAAATAATGCATATCCTAATAAACAAAATGTGGGACGGTGAAAACACACCAGAGAACTGGGCACAGGGAATCATAATAAAAATACCGAAAAAAGACGAACTCACTCGCTGTGAAAACTTCAGACCCATAATGTTACTATCAACAGCAAGTAAAATATTGACTAAGATGATGTCAAAACGTATGAAAGCAGCTATAGATGCTAAACTTAGAGAAAACTAAGCACGGTTCAGGGAGAGACGTTCATGTATCGACCATATCTGCAGTCTGAAGATTATCCTGGAGAAAACATTATCAAAAGCATTTAACGTAGTAAACATTTGAATTTCAAGGAAATAAGGCAGCAAACAAGTATCAAGCAGAATTACTTATCAATAAAATTTTACCTTTTAATTAATAATTTTCACTTTGAGCTACAGGCATGTTTAATTAAAAAGTAAATAGTTCTAGTTTAAACACTTTTTCCACCACAATTTTAACTTTTCCAATTTCAGTTACAAATTGCTATTTGCTTAACTTCTAGATTTATTTTTAAATATTCTACACTATACACGAGATATTCTAAATTACAAAATAACTAATTCTAATTTAAAAACAAAGGTTTCCAAAAAAA
>JABXWE010031224.1:0-15230 GCA_014611495.1 Limonius californicus
TATGTTAAACAATTTTAGTGTGGCACGTTAGTTATTTCATAAAGATTATTTATAAGTTTGTGGCACGGACAATGAAAAAGGTTCGCCATCCCTGCTCTAGGCAATAAATTTCCACCATGCCGGTACACCTAGCTCGAGTCTCGACACGCCGAAAAACAAGTGTTCCCACAGCGGTCTACCAACTTGCGACAGCGATGTCTAGACATCAAATGTCCAATCTAGCGACACAGCTCTAGATGGTGTACATACGACGACACTCGATCTATAGACTTTATCTAGACACTAAAGTGTCTTCGTGTGTACGTAGCATAAGGACGTCCTGGAGAGCGATACACTGCCGCGTGTATACGGGAAGTGGACCGATTTGGAGCTGGATCGGTCATGGTATGGGGTGGCATCAGTATAGACGGTCGCACAGACTTGGTTGTCGTTCCTCAACGTCTCAACGCACAAATTTATGTTCAGACGATTCTTCAAGAGCATGTTGTGCCATTTGTAAACAATTTCGGCGATGGCTTCATCCTACAACAGGATAATTGTAGAGTTCATGCCGCTAATTTAACAACAAACTTCCTCTAGGAACAAGAAATCCAAGTGATGGGGTGGCCAGCCATGAGTCCAGACTTGAATGCCATTGAACACGTTTGGGATTTACGCGATAGACGCATTAGGAAGCGTCCTGCTGTACCTCAGACTCTTCAGGGTTTGGCTGAGGCCCTTGTGGAAGAATGGCGAAATGTACCACAAGACATGATAAGACGTCGTATTCGCAGCATACCTCGACATTGCCAGGCTGTTATTGAAGCAAATGGAGGGCACACGCGCTACTAAAGCTTGGTATTCGGGCGTTAACAGAATATCCATTACATTTTAAGTGATTTTAGATTTTGGTAGTCTTCTCAATAGTTTGGTGTTACTCAAGAAAACCGTTTAATTAGAGCATATTTGTTGTTTGTATCTTGTTAAGGAATGTTGAAAGAACAATATACTAAAGTTGAGCGTTGCGTCTGTCTTTAATTTGAAAAATTATGCACGGCTAAAAGGTGTTTTTGTTGAGCACGGTATAATTCGAGGTGTAGCCAAATTAGTGTAAAGCAATAACAAAAAATTTTGAGGTTATAAGGAGGGTATTACGGACTTCCTTCTATCCGTTATTTGAAAATATATTGTCAAGATCCATTTAAAAGTTATAATAGATTCCATTTGAGGTGTTTCTCTTTCTACATGCAACGATTTACAATATCTATTTGAGAATTTGTATTCCATTTCATACACAAATAAAATAATGGTCTCAATTGCAATTCCAAGTTAAACAGAATCTGCGGTGTTTGATGTGCATGTTTTGCTCACTCATGTACGAACTTAAGAAAAAGTATGTAAATGATGTTTAAATAAAGGGGAATTCTGGTTTCAAATGCCATGCAAATCCTCCTTTGTGAGCTGCCGAAAATCACACACGCTCCTGATAAATTTTCTTCTAAGCATATACATCAGCGGAGTTAATCACTCGAGTTGGGCAGAGGTACAAAGGACTCGGCTGAGATTGGCAATCTAAACAAACCCTTTAGTTTTCTGCACCCAACAAAGGGGGTTTAAAAAGTGGTTTCGGCTTTCGTCTAAATTGTTACGATTTCTGCGCTTTTCAAATCACCGTAAAACTCCTGAAAATTGTGTCGTAAGAAGAGCGGAATACATAACGTGGTATTTGTTAGCACTATTGTACTACATTTTCTTTTAAACTGTAGAATTCTTGCTGAGCAGTCAGAAAATGATAATTTGTCAAAAATGTGAAAAATATCACAGCTTTGTTGAAATCAGAGAATTAAGCACGTGTGTCATGTAATATGGCTACGCAGTAAAGAATAGATGCGATGAACGTTCTGGAATTATCTTTCTTAACAGCAGGCAAGCGTTTCTTTTACTTTTACTACAGTTGTAAAAATAGCTAAAACCAGACGAATAAAGTGGAATAACGTGTATGTCGTAGCAAATAAATTCGTTGAGCTTTGTAACAGAAACAACAATTGTATGGGCACGTGCAGTGTTTTAATAGAAAATAGCGTTTTCCTCGACCAAACTTGGTATTTTCGACAAATAATTGTTCCGTTAGTACAAAAAAATAGCATAGTGCATAGACCTAAAGTATTTTCAATATTGATTAGATTGTCCTTTACCAACAAATCTTCTATAACAAAATATTAAACTATAACACGTTATTATATTATTTTACTGGAAAACAAACACAAATAAGTTAAAGTTTGTATACAAACAACTACTTAACAGACTGACTTGATATTTTAGAGGTCTTCTTCTGTCAGGTGAAACAATTCCATGCACTAATAATTTGAAAGGTTTATTTAGCAGTCATTTATATTTACTTCCTTGTGAGAGAAATATTTCCTGCAAGGGTAAGTATTAAATCTACACTTAGCCAAGAAATCGCTTCCATTTTTGCAATTGTATAATTTTGATATGGTACTAAGTTACCAATATATTATTACATTGACATCATATGATTTAGTTCACATCATTAGATACATATCTCAATAAATAAAATAAGTTAATTACTAAATTGAACACGTAGCAATTTATTAATCAGGATTTGGTAATTAATTAGAGTGAATTCCAAAGCCTTTGCTTTAGTTAACACTAAAAATAGCAATCAAACACAATCGTTGTTAAAAATCAAATCGGTTCGGAAGCATCACCTAGTTGAATTGCTACAACATTAGTAAATGCAGGCTGTCCCATCGGACGAAAGAGAGCTCTTTAAACTTTAAAGCTCTGGAACTATTTTCTCATACAAACTATCATCAAATAGCTTATAATAATCTTTATCCACTAAGACCAAAATATACAGGGTAATGTTTCAAAAAAATAAGTTTTTCAACGTATCGTAAGAGTTAAAAAACCAGGTATAAAAGAAATCAAATAACAGTTTTGCCACACGTGAAATCTGCACTAAAACTACTTTTTTGCTGTAAAAACCTGATATCAATATTATAAATGGGATGGCCATTACAAGCATCTGTATTTGAACACTCTGTATATGAACACTTTCTAAAAACAAGAATAATTTTAAAATATTCCCAAGGAGTGTACGTACCTATCGTTCAGCGAAAACACAATCTTAATATGTGGAGAGAGAAGCTATCATCCGTCCACGCTCCGATGGGACAGTCTGTATAAACGGTGTTTCTGAAAGGTACCAAAATGTTGTGGGCGTTGACTCCTTTTGTCAAAATAAACAAACCACTTCCCATGAACATGGTCAAACAATGCTTCGTAAGAGAGGTACAGCTGTAATCCAACTTGCAATAATAATGGTGAGGCTCTACACCCCATGAAGGAGTTTATCCTGCAAGGCGAAAGTTCAGAGCTTCGGTATGATCGCTCTTACACCCGGATGTCGCGTGGAAAATTCATTACACGTGGTGATGTGTAATCACACACTAGACAACAGCATTATTACCCCTTTTTCATTAGAACGCAGGTACCCAATCACTTAAAGCGACTGACTAGGCGTCGCCAGGCATCGAGTCGGGGGTTTGAACTCCTGCTCTTGCGCAATGGTACCCAGTGCTCTAACCACTGAATCATACTGGTGCAAACTTGCAATATCTTACCCCAAGGAGCTCCAATAAGTTTTGTCACTTTTTTGTGACACATGTTTACTTGACCGCCTAACATGGTTTTGAACATTTGCATCGACAAATTTCATAATCGGTGCAAGATATCGAATTTTAACAAGAGTACCTTCTTTGTGTGGAAAGGTTCGAATTTCTAGAATTTCTACTGAAAAGTGACGAAACGCTTTCACAAAAAAGAACAGAGTTTACCGCAGCCTCCGCCCATTTGGGACTGTTTAGGTTTATTTAACATCAACGATTAGGAAACTCTTACAATGTATTGGTTTTAAATTCAAGAAAGATTGCAACCGTAGAGCATTATGTGAAAACGCTAGCGTACCGTCATTCCGAATGCCTTTTAAAAAAAATATAGATAATACAAATTCACCATCAGCCATTCAACCTCTAAAACTTTTTAAATACTGCTGGAAACAGATTTTAGTAGTGACGTTAGGCTGCATCTGCGCGACATTCTTCTAGTATCTCTGTTTCTTTCTAGTAAACGTGTCAGCCGACAGATTACGTCACACGTACAGTGTTGGTCTTGTTTCGTTCGCAGATGTCACTACGACATACGCCTTTGTCGGAAATATGAATCTGCAAGCAACTAACAAAGACAGAAATGCGTTCAGTTTGTGCTGTGCAAATAAAGCGCTAATCCGAAACTGAAAAATGCCCATCGTAAGAACTATAGTTAGTTTAAGTTAGATTAAAATTGCTGATTATTTTTTTACACTAGTTGCGATGTAACACCTTATAATAAAAAATCTAATTGGTAAAGTATAATTTCTTATTATATAGAAATTTGTAACATATTAGAAGAAAATACAATATCACCTATGTGCTGTGAGGGTTGTCTAACTTGGTAAAGGTGCTCTTGCTCTTCTTATGCTCCCTGCACTAAGAACTACACAAATCAAAAATCTCAGAAATTCGATGAACTGACAAAAACGCATTCAGCCTGAGACTAAATAAATAAATCATGATCGACCGAGAGTGAAAGTAATCATGAAGAAATAATATTTAAAACTGTTATTGAACCAAACATTTATATTAGGAGTTCATTAAATTCGGAAATTTAAGTTCAGTTAAAATGAGGTCGATTCAATGTGTTATTAAGTTTTAAACACCTTTTTGGTAAATATTGAGACTGGCTTTCATACGAAATATCTGACACCATTTAATTTAAACTGCCGCTCTACATCAGGCAACCTTTCCTTTAATTAAGGACTCTCCGTTACAGTTTGTTCTTTTCATCAAATTATCTTCCGTTCAGTAGATAGATCAACATTTGGGTACAGAAATAGATATTAAATTAACTGAAGTATTCGATGTAACGCATATCTTCAAACTCTTGTTTTCGAGATTCAGTATATTGATTTATGTGGTCAATACTCCTGACAATTCTACACGTAAGGTATTGGCGAAAAATGGGTTGATAAATGCGCCCTAGAAGGATATTGACAAAGAAATAACTCACTGCCGTTCGTAGGCTGATGTGACTGTTCACACCAATTTTAGAAATATTTTTTGCTGCTGGATAGCATTTATAACTTTATAGCTGAAATAACGTGTTATAGGAAAATGAACCTAAAAAGCAATATAAATTGTTTACTAGTTACGTTCTTAACAATTAATAGCTGTAAGTAATCCCGAAACCATTTCCTACGCCAAACATTAAAACTAAATTGTGTTGCGTCGTGTTTTGTGCTTCTTGGCGGTTTGTTGAAACTGTAATTTCAATATACAGGTAGATAAAGGAAAATTACCTAATGATATAGAGTAAATTTTGTCATTTTTAGTATTTTTGCTTTCCGATACTACTAGAAACTCTTTTTTAAGTATTATCGGTGTGTATGTAATTTTGTGTATGTGATGCTGTATAACACATTAACTACTGGGCGGAAATTTAGGATGCCATGATATATCGAAAATTGGAAACTGTTTACTTGTGGAGATTCGAAATTGGAAAAGAAAACTACAAGTGATTTTGGCATTCTTTAAACGAATCTAGAAAACATGGTTGCCGTTTATTCAAAATCTAATTATCAAATTACCATAAAATTTATATACCCTCAAGCATCAATATTTTGATTGGTTTGGGTTGAACGAATACGATGATTCAAGTATGCAAAACCTTGAGAGAAATCCTTACCCATCACACAACGAATAAAACGACGGAATCGTTTTTAAAAATTCAGTTCCAATTTTTTTCTAAACCAGGAGTTCACAGAAGCATCCAACTTTTAACGTACTCTATACAAGTTCAATTTCATAATTTTTAGTTCAATTGAATTGCCGCAAGCAGCATGAGAACGCGTGGTTACCTGCAAAATAATCATAATCAAGTTTAAATTAAAACACCATCAGACAATTCTGTTAAGTTCAATTTCTTAAGAATAAAATCGTAAATTCTACTGAAATTCTTACAATACTGCGCGCACAGTACAGCGATTCACATCTTTCTAAAAGTTGGGTGTTTGACGAAATCTTTTAGAGACGAAAGCACTCGTAAAATAATGAGCCTCATATACGACGAGGAGCAACTTCGGTTAAACGTGAAAATTAAGAAGAAATTAATGCCTTTATTCAGCAAGACACCTCGTCAAATTTCTTAAAATTTACATATTAGGAAGTGTTAAAAGACATCATAAAAAACGCTAAGTATCGTAAGGTGAGTATCAGGTGGATTCTGGGCTTGTTGACCGATGAACGCAAGTTGCGTCGTTTGCAACTCGCTTCTTTTTTACTGCAGCAAATAATTAGAGCAAACGCCCGAGCGTTCAACTACACAAACATTTCTGAAATTTCATATTATCACGCTAGAGTTCAGAAAATTATTGTGATAGCTATAATGGTTTGATTTTGCATAACAATCAATGCACTACCTATGTATTTCTACAGATTTACATTATTTCACGAATACATACACGTTGTCTTAATATAGATTCATGTTAAAAATTTGTATTTCATTGAGTACTTTACCTTTCTTCTCTAAAAAGAAGCAGAATAATACATCTTTCGAAACGAACCAACACATTGTTATGTTACAATGGAAAACAATACGAACTATTTCAATACTAAAATATTAATAAATAAACAGAAATAATATATTTTACGAAATATATTAAGAGGACAGTACCCAATGTGCCTAAAATTCAAAGCCTACTATGTATGCTACCGGCGATATCATACGAAGTAGAAACGCTGAATTTAACAGAAAAACTGTAAATCAATTAAGAATAGCCCAAAGGCCAATGGAAAGATCAATAGTAGGTTTCAGAAGAAAGTAAATCCAAAGAAACGAGCGATTAAGATAAACAACGAAAGTCAAAGACATTCATATATCTCCACATGAAAAACTTTGTAAAATATCTCTAAGAAGATCTATCAATAGCAAAGTATAAGATTCAACAAGGTCATGTGGGGTTGCTAATCCTCCATCTCTCCCCAGGTGGCGATATGAGAACGCCCGCTCTCTATATATTTTAAATAAATTACCCGGGGCGGACCAAAACCAGCAACAGCGTCTGTCTCAGAATGAACGACTGCAAATAACGTCTGTTTCCCATATTGAGCGGCTAAAAGAACCAAGCGGAAAGCAAGAAGAAACTATCGCTTAAACTTAAACTTCTTCAAGATAAACAATTATGGCGACACGTTAATACAAAATGGCCCTTAGTCTGTGGCAGACTATAGGTGGTTAAGGGGTGCGAAGAATCCCTGCGATGAATGCTAAAAGCCACTCGAAAATGGAAAACGATCAAAAATACCCATCAAAAAGGGGAACCTGGAATGTCAAAAATGTGTACATGGCTGGGAAGATACACAATATCTAAACATAAACATAAACATCCTAGGAATAAGCCAAATGAGTTGGAAGTGGTCAGGAAAAGTCAAGATAGGCGACTCAACCATATATTACTCCGGAAACGACCTATCTGATCACCCAAACGGAGTTGGAATCATAGTGGATAAAAAGACGAATAAATCGGTCATGAATTATATACCGCAATCTGATAGAACAACGATAATTCAACTAAAAGTAAAACCAAAGAATAATACAGGTATATGCACCTACAGCCGAAAAACCCGACAGCAGACATAATCAGTTTCTACGCCTTAATAAAACCATTAAAAAGACACAACAAAAAAGACGAGATAACAATAATCATGGGCGATATTAATGCCAAAGGAGGACTCCAAGATGTAGTAGGCGATTATGACCTGGGCGACAGAAACCCAAGAGGTGACATATTTGTAGAATTGTGTGAAGAAGAAAATCTTATAATAAGTAACACAAGGTTTAAACTATCCCCGAAACGCCCATATACCTGGAAATCACCACAAGATCAGCCAGGACATCTGGTCAGAAATCATATTGATTTTATATTAAAATGAAAGCGACACAAAAATGCAATCCTACAAGCAAGTACTTACCCGGGAACAGGCGTCGGATCGGACCATAATCCCGCATCAGAATTCAATTAAAAAGATAAGGCCAAACCAAATATGACAATACTAGAAGATCAGATGCAAAAAGAACAAATATCTATGACAATAAACACCGAATTAAGAAAAATACGTGAAACGGAGGCTGAAACATATCAAGAGCAAAAAGAAAATCTCTGGAAACAATTTAAAAACATTCTAAACGACATACATACAAACCCAAACCCTAAAAACACTAAAATATTACTGAAAAAAGAAATGGATACCAAAGAAATCTTAGAACTAGTGGACGAAAGACAAATGTATAAAAATACAAATCAACAAAGATATAATCAAACCCAAACAACAATAAGATGAAAAATAAGAGAAGCCAAAGAGAAATCGATGAACGATAGATGCCAAGAGCTCAAAGAGCTACAGAATAAACATGGTATCTTCAATGTACACAGAAAGTAGAGGAGGTTGCTAGAAACTGTAAAACAAGCCCCCAGCAAGATTAACAAATGATAACAACCAATTGATAACTACAAACGAAAAATTAAACAATGAATGGACAAAATACATACAGAAACTGTTAGACGATGAATTTAACCTTACGAACATCATTGAAGGCGAAACAGGACCAAATATTTTTTAAAGTAAGTAATTAAAGTGGTAAATATACCTAAAAAAGGGAAAGCTGACGACTTTTATGCAAATTCCTTAAACTGATAAATGAAGATAATATAAACATAATGGTAAATTTGACAACAAAATATATGAATCAGAAAATATACCACACGACTGGCTATAATCAACGTTCATCCGTATACCAAAGCAACCTAATGCGAACAAATGCGATCAGTTCCGACTATCAGCTTAATGAGCCACGTGCTAAAACTGTTTTTAAAAATAATACAACAGAATACGAAAGAGAAGCAAGGAAGACCTAAGCAATAAACAGTTTGGCTTCCGGAATGAGCTTGGCGTACGAGAGGCTTTATTTGGATTATCAGCTTTACTGCAAAACTACAGACATCAGAAAAAGGGCGTATATCCCTGTTTCATCGACTATGTCAAAGCATTTGACTGCATAAAATACGAAGAATTAATAAATATACTACAAAATAGAGGCCTGGACAAACAAGACACCACAATCATAAAAAACATATTCGAACAACAAACAACAGCAATAAGACTAGAGAACTCAACTGCAACCGAAGTGGCTATTAAATGAGGAGTCCTTCAGCGATGTGTTTTGTCACCACGTCTGTTCAACCTATACTAGAAACAAGTATTCCAAAAAGCACTTGAAAACTCGGAAGACCGGATCAAAGTCAATAGAAGATTACTCAACAACTTAATACCATAATACCGTAATCATTGCCGACAGCCCTGAGATCCTACAACGTTTAATGGACCATTTCACACCAGAAAGAGATGCTGTCGGACTAAAAATTAATACAACGAAAACCAAAACAATGGTAGTTAGCAGAATACCAAACACATGAGACAACGTAAATATATACAATGAACCTATACAAGTCGACAAATTTAAATACCTTAGCTGCTGGATAACCGAGGATCTATACCCAGAACTGCAAATACGAACAAGAATAGAGTCAGCCAGAACGACTTTCCTGAAAATGAGAAATCTGCTATGTAATAAAAGCCTTGCCCTAGATGTAAGATATAGATTTGTGAAATGCTTTGTCTATTCAATATTGCTCTACGGGGTGGAGACTTGGACACTAAGCAAAATAGTGATGAACAAGCTACCTAGTAGCATTCGAGATGTGGGTGTTTCGAAGAATGCATAGAATATCATGGGTTGACCACATTACAAACAATGATGTACTCAGACGCACGAATAGAGACAGAGAAGAAGAGAAGAACTCCTATCTCTGTCATATCATAAGAAACCACAAACACCAATTACTAAAACTAATGATAGAAGGGAAAATAGAAGGAAGACGCGGCCCAGGTCGAAGGTTCATGGCTGAAGAACATAAGAAAGAGACTGGACAGGCCTAAATACGCATACTTTAATCACAACATTACAAGACCGAGAAGAATTCGCCACAATTGTTGCCAAACTTCATTAAATGGAGATGGTACCTAAAGAATAAGAAAGGTGTTATAATATAACCCAGTAATCCAGTTTACTAAGCCGGCCTTGGTGGTCTAGTGGTTAGTGCACCTCCAAAATATGCGAAATATGACACGTTACAAATAAGTACTGGGATTGTAATTGCTCCAAATAGGCAAATTGTATAGTTAGGGTGTACAATAAGCCAAGAGTTTCAGTGGATATGAATGCTGGGAAGGGCGTGTCTTATATCTCGCCCAATCAAAATAAACAAACAAAAACGACCCATTTTGCTAAATGTACATCATAGCTTCTAATTGCAGTCAATCCTCCATAATGTGAACACCTTGGGGACCACAGAAGGGAAGGTGTCCATAGTATAGCGGTGTTCTATTCTTTTAACAAAATACGTGTGTATGTTGAATTGTGCAGATATATTGACTTTAATTAGCTACATAAAAATACGAGAGGTCATAAAACACTGGGATATAAAATACTAGTGTCTTATGAGCCCCATCATACATCTGAAATCAGTGTAATCATGCCATCATAATATACAGGTGTGTGGATAAACATTATTTAAAGAAATCACCAGACCCCATTCTTCTGTTTTTGCTTGTAACATTTGTTCAGACACAGGAAACTTATTTCCACGGGTTTGACAAAACCCCTCAAAATTATTTTATCAACATTTGCACCATTCGTCTCTGCAAACATATATTGCTTTACCATTTCCATTTGCCTGTGACGATTTTCTATGTTCGTTTTGGTTCTTCACAATATTAGCAATAGCACTTTTTGTACCCTAAAATGTTTAGTCACTTATTGAGCACCTTATATTTTACTGTTACTAAATTAGATTATCTCAATTTTTTCATAAATACTCAATTCCTTCCGAGGAGCCATGTTTGGACTACTAAATTAACTCAGAAACTAAAGTTTAACTATGAAGTTGGCACTTATGTATATGCACATTAATAAAAGCTTCGAAATTTCAGAAATTCATTTAAAGATTCTTACTTACAGGGAATTCCAGGTTTCACCTCAACAACTACCTGTACACCCAAAATAGTACTAATAATATTTCAAGCAAAATTCTATTGTATAATTTTCTAAATGTCCATAATGGAGCTATGGGACGTAAAATGCCTCTCTACGTCCACATTACAGAGTGCACACTTTTTTTATGTTAATGCTGGGAATGAACCGGGATGAAGTGCCCATATTATAGAAATGTCCTTATTAGATAGGTGTCCACACTGAGACGTTTCTGTATTTTACAACACTGGAAACGTCTGTTTGAAGTTTGAAATGGTTAAAACAGAAAAAATAAATGACGACCAAAGGAAAAATACTAAAATAGAAAAAGGAAGGGTAAAAAATGTTGTATATACCAAAGAACGAATGTAGGGTACAAAAAGGGTCGTAATCTACGCGACGTAGGTTTTGTAACTTTGATTTGATGCAATTCAGAATATTTTTGGCTGTGTTAAGAAAAATATTACCCTTTTCATATTTCTTTGTTTACAGAGCAAGCACAAACTAAACTGAAGAGTCAACAACTTCCCTCTTCCCGAGTTTGTCACAGCGAGCGTTTAAGATGCTTTTATGTGATTAAATGATGTGATGTAACAGATTTTCAGAGATTTTTGTCAAAAAGGCTGCAAACCTTTTCATAACCTTCACTTTATCACTTACCTCTAATGCTTTACGCGAAGGAGAAAATTTGGGCACCCGGAAAGCAACAAATTAAGTTTGCACTTTGTCTTCTACATTTTTCTAACGAAATTTCAAGAGTTTAGCATTGACAGTTTGGAAGCACGTATAGCCGCCCCCTTTATGGTTGTGCAATTGAATCAAGCGTGCCGTGAAAGCCTTTGTACATGAGTTGCATTCAAATTTAATTACGGTTTGCACCCGCCAAGCTGCTCCTCGTCACATCGCAGTTAGGGAGGAACATTTATCTCGCAGCACGAGCTTCTTTCGATGTATGATGCACAAACGGGGGAAACTGATATAAAATGTATGAAATTTTTACTTGATGGTATGTTGTGATGTGTATTAAGTGGAATAAAGCATGCGAAAGGGACGACAGCTGAGGAAAAGGAACCGCCAGGAAGATAATTCAACCTCACGGCGCTTCTCTACGCTCCGATCTTTCCCTACATTTTTGCTGAAATGTAATTTGATGTGTTTATAAAATTGAAACGTTGCCTTCTCTTTAATAAAAAATTGAGTTCGTTGTAACTTAAAGTTATAATTTAGTAAAGAAAATTATAGGACCTCCAATGTATAAAATATGTATGTACACGATTACACCCTTTTAAATGAAAAGACTAGTATTGTAATATACCTTAGAAGTAGTTTTCATGAAGCAAATGTTGTAAATTACCCGGGAAAGTCAACAGTTTCACAATGAATGATTTCTAGCTAATTCAGAGACCTCTAATAATTTACTAATATTTCTTATAGTTTATTTCTAGAAGGGTTTCCCGTATGAATGACGTCATCTAGTGGTTGCAGCTAAACAAATCTCCTATCAGTTGGCGGTGGCTACAGTCCGGATTTAATAAACAGAGATCCGAAATGTAGTTCCAGAATAACTGAAAACTTTATTGATAAGTGTGTCAGTGATTATCATAATCTCAAAAGGCTTATCTGTGAACTAATAAGATACATTTCTTTATGGTTTTATTTATTAATTTTAATCTGTCAGTTACCATGACAATAAGTAGTTCTATTAACCAGACTGGGTTGTGTGTGAAAGAAACCGTTCAATAAAGACTCTTTGGTGTTTAATTAATTTGTGAGAAGGTAAAGCTTAATACATCATCGTATTACTGGAATCTGTATCTATAGGGTAAACCGAGTGGGTGTCTTTTAAGATTGTATATTTGATCTCTGTTGTGTAAATGATTAACTACCAATAGACTTTTAATTTATCTAAACATTTTTTACTAGATTTATCAATTTCTTCTTTGATAGTGAGCACATTTAAATCGTTGCAGATTTCGCTATTAACGACATTGGTAATAAAAAGTAGGACTTTTGATTGATACCTTTCCAGAATATTGATATTGGATTACTGCTCCAGCGAGACGAGACGAGATGGGAAATGATACGACTTTCATCTCGTCTACAAATTGCAAGACAAGAAATAAAGTCGGTCTCGTCTCGGCTAATTTCTCGTTTCGTTTCGGCTTTCGTGCAAGAGTCTCGTCGAGAAATTCGCATCTGCATTTTGTATTTTACTAAAATATAGAAGTGAAAAGTAGAAATTCAGCATGGCTTCAAGATTTAACTTTATTGATGGGTTAATAGCATTCTTAGAGTTACATCTTAACTACAGTACAATATGGTATATGGTAGGTATATGCGTATTTAACAATAAAACTAATTTTGTATAGTAGAGTTACATGAAAGATTGGTGTTATTACCCGTTCATACTTTTGTTCTTATTGATCCATTAATCACTAATTTCAGATCAATATCTATGATGCTATGGTGACGTATCCCAGGAAATTTTTAACGACCCGGTAACAATTAATTTTTTAGTGGTAAAAATGGGATGTTGTAATAGCTATAGATATAGTATGAAGCGAATATGAGAATAAATGTTAGGCGTTGTCCTCTTTGTAAAATACCTCGTAAAAGTGCTTACGATTGGCCGAAGTAGTTTAGTCACTAAAAATTCTTAAAATATACAGACATTTAATTATACCATACAAATTAGTAGAGTAGATATTTGACTAAAATTAATTAATTTATTCAATTAAATTTACAAATTGATTTTGCGAATACTACTGATGCCTGTGATATTTTAACGTGTACATGCCCAAATTCGAAGAGTACTGATAGCGGGTACCGATTAGATAATGTTTTTTCTTCTTTGCACTTTTATTCGCTCTTATAGATAAACCGTTTAAACGCTGAGATAAGACATTTCAAGATACGACGGCATGCATACCGTAGGTACTATATCCCTATATAAAATTATAACATGACATTAAAACGATTTTTCGATGTAAAATGTTCTTCTTTTACCATACCATTTTAACATCTATTAAGCATTAAACAGTTTGCAAGAGACAGTCTCGGCGAGATATTTTCATCTCCTCTCGTTTCTCGTAATAATATTTTTCGTCTCGTCTCGAAAATGCTAAACGAGAAATAGAGAGAGTCTCCTCTCAGTTCTCGTAAGTAAGACGAGACGAGACGAGGCGAGAAATTTCTCGCTCTCAACGGCAACACATTTATTTTTCAAGTTTTCCCCTATAGCTAAATTTCATACGTCCATGTGGATTTCAGTTAGTGATGGATGAACCTTGAATAAATTCATTCGAAATATTCGATTATGCATATAACTCAAGATATCTCGAATTGCGAGTAATTCATTCGAATGATAAAAACTTTTCGAATACGCTCGTTTAGCGACGGCCGCATTTCGAATGAAATAATTTGAAAAATTCGATTATGCATGCATCTCTGAAATGCGAGTAATTCATTCGAATGATAAAAACTTCTCGAATACATTCGTAGCGCCGCACGCATCTCGAATGAAACAGTACGAAATATTCAATTATGCATGCACCACCGAGATGCTAATAATTCTTTCCAATGATAAAAACTTCTCGGATTACTTTTGTTTCGTTATTCAGCAGGTAATCGAAACATGGTTTGTGTCGGTATATAATTTGAGTAGTATTCGAATGAATTTGTAATTCGAGAAGATACTAAAAGATAAACTCCAAAGTAACATATTAATTTGATGTGTCTTCTGTGATCGGGTCGCATGTGCAGCTAAATTAGCAAAATAAGTTTTTATAATTTCGAACCGGTAGGCTTAAGGTACGATAATTTATTTGTACTTTCTCTAAATTCAAAAATATTAATCGTGGACTATTTTAGATTGATTATTATTCAATTAAATATATTATTGTCATAAACTAGATAAATAACTTCTGCAATTTATGGCACTGTTTAAAAATATCAACAAAACCAAATTTGTTGATCTTAATCAGTTATAGTATTTTGTAATGTCCGGCTTCTCATATTAACTATCCCTGTCAAAAATTTAGTTG
>JABXWE010031226.1:0-16793 GCA_014611495.1 Limonius californicus
CGTGGGATCTTAATGCTAAAAACCCTTCTCTGGAATTTCTGTCGTTCGGATTCGACGTTAAACTGTAGGTCCCCCGTGTTTCTACCTTAGCGCTGAGGAGAAACACGTGGCAGAGAAGAGGCCGATACCCAGCAGTGGGATGGAAAGGCTGTTGATGATGATGATGATGAAACAAGGAGTAATTACATCGACTCCAAAATCATCGAAATTAAAATTAATGAGCACTTCCCTGTTCTATCCGGAGTGGCGAAGCGTTCTTGTTCCTTGAAACGGCCTCGTGTTCGACACCTGTTTTCACTCGCAGGCTAACTGGTTTGAACTCAGATAACTACTTCTCGCATGCAGCAGATCCAACAACTGAAAGTACAGAAAACTTCGGCAAAATCTCGCCGTTCCTAAATTGTCTAAATTCGGATATTAGGAAAATGTTAGGCCAGCCATAACTTTAAAAAAGGATAAAACTTACCAATCGGTAAACTCCGATCGACCCGACAAAATTACAATAAAATCGAAACGTTGATCAATACGGCACTAAGGCCAATAACGTACATCTAACAATCAACTAAAGACCACGTTATAACTTTAGATTTCCTCATAAAATCGAGATGAACTCAAAGTGAAACACACTTTAGCGAGAAAAATCTAACGCAACGATTCGTTCGCTTCTGCCAGACGCAAAAATGTTCAACCGGAAATCCTGTTTTTCCAAAAGTCAAACACGCGCAGCTCCTATATGCTGAGAGAGAGAGAGAGGGAAGCGCAAATTTGTGCACTCTTGAGCCCAGTGTGAAATGGGTTGCGAACAACCTAGGCTAAAATACCGTTACAAGGTATTGAACAAAACACTCAACAATAATGCTTCGTAGTCTGTTTTATTAGCAGAACATGGCAACAAAAAATGAATAGAAAACACAAATATGGCTTGAGGAGACACTCAAAATGACCACCATTTACTTCATGGCAATAACCAAGCCTGTGTGCAAATTCTTCAGATATGAACATTGACAAGATCCTCGACACTTCTACAGTATCTAGTTGTATCAAACTCATGCATGAAGATAGGTCACTAAATTTAGTATAAGAGACAATACATTCTCTCAAAAAATGTAAACGAGCATGTATATTCGATAATAGCCCATTTATATTTTACATTTATTTTTTTAAAGAATTTATAACATTGAAAAAAGAACATTAAAAATACATCAATTTTAGATACCTACTGTTATCAAATGTTACGTACAACAAAATTTAAAATTAGTGAAATTAAAAAAGAAATAAGTTTGGCATCTTTTCTCAGAAACTATTTTATCAATATGTGTGTAATTGTTTGTGATAATGATGTTTTTAATATAATGTTAAATGTCAATACCGCCCTGTCTAAAGTCTTATTAGTATTTAAATGGTACACACATTGATATGTACCAGAGGTGCAAGTAAGCCGGAATTCTTTGGAATGTTGTTCCGGTAAAAGAAATTGAATCGGGACTTCCGGTCTAAAATCACCAGGAAACAAAGGACAATAATATAGTTTGTTTTTCGTAAACAATCAATAAGAAAATAGTACAAAAAACCAAAATGATTTTTCATTCGAAAGGAAAGCCGTCGTAGGTCCATTCCCCAGAACGGAGCAGCCCGCAGTAGGGGTTAGTCGGGTTCCGAACCTGAACTCTCAGCCCCTCTTCAGCCAGTAACGGGAATGTAAGGATAAGAAAGACCAGGAAAATTGGACAATGGGATTTCATGGATTTCATCTACGTATATTATCCAGGAAAAACCTAAGTCACGACAGACGACTCGGGGGTTCGTACTCTAAACCTCCCGAATGAAAGGTAAAGTAGGACCAAAATGTTAGTAGCGAATGTTTAAATCTCTACGCAAATGCGATTACCAGTCAGCAGGTAGCATGTAATTTCCGAACAATAGCGTTGATGCTTGTTGGTCTGTGCTCAGGGTATAATCATAATATATTTCAAGAAATTAGATCAAAACAAATGTATTTTCCTTACAAAAGCCCAGAAGTATTACGGTGTTTTATAGCAGATATGAGATTTAATTAAAAAGTTATAAATAAATGGCGGGGACCGCGGTAGAATAGTGGCTGCTGCGTTTGGCTTCGGAGATATTCTACCAAAGTTGCTCAGGTGCGAATCCTGAGCACTTTCCCAGGGTGTTTGTGTTGTCTGGGGTATGGGGTTTTCCAAGGGTGGAGCATGTTAGACCTGTGAATAGCACGATGTGCTGAGCCGGGATAAGCTGGGTGGGATGGGAACCATGGAGTCACTCTTGGCAACTCCACAATTCTTAAAAAAAATAAAAATAAACGGTAAAATATAATGGAAAGTGATCGCATTGTACGGTTACGGGACGAATACCTTAAGATGATTAATTTATGCGGTAGACAAAATCGATCAATAATTTGGTTAGAGGAAACATGATATGACACTCATGACGTCATCAGAAGAGGTTGGACTGATAATTTAACGAAAACCGTCATAGATGGTCCACCTTCTACATAAAAGCGGATAATAATTATCAATGCTGGTAGTGAAAATAGTTTCGTTAACAACTGTTTGAAATTATCAGCAAAAAACATTAGCAGTTCCAACGCAGATTACCACCAAGATATGAACGCCGAAATGTTTGAAGATTGGTTTTGCATATCTCGTTATGAAATTGCCCTTGCAAACGGCCGTAATGGTTTGAGATTACCCTCCTATTTTTGCGAATTTAATCCGATCGAAATGATGTGGAGCGCTTTGAAAACAAACGTCAGAAAAAGAAATACTTCTTCTAGGTTAAGCGACAATGTTCAGGGTCTTATCACACAAGCTGCTTGTGAAATTGATAAACATTGGAAAAATTGCGTGGAACACATCGTTAAGGTTGAATAGAAGTATGCTCCAAAATATGAAATCAAACCTTTTTTTTATAAATTCATTTACTAGCTCATTCATCTTCTGATGCCTCAGAATTTAATGACATGGAGTCCGAGTATATTGAACAGTTAAATATATGTATATTTGCGTTTAATAATATTAGAAAAGCGTGTCAAACGTGTATATTATGTAATTTAAAAATAAAGTATTTATTTAGTCATTTCTGGTTGCACAACGTATTTATTTATCCATTCTCAAATTTTTTTGAATAAGCTCTTGATCGCCTACCTGCAACGACCCTAACACTTGCAGCTTATCTTTAAGTCAGCAGCTTAACATTCGCTACTAAAAGTTTGGTCCAACTATAAACGCTATACCGATGAGCCACCTTCCTCCGTGATAAGATTTCTCACTGAAATCTGGACTCCTTATTTACCGGTCCGATGATGGATAGCGTGCGGCTGGAGGTAGAGGCACCGTCAGAACGCGTCCGTTGCACACGACACCAACGTGTACGTCACAAGTTTGTTGTGTTCCATTTCTTTAAGCGCTCTACCAATTACATTACGACAAGATATTCTTTCTATTTTCACCCCTGGTATGTACTACCAAATACCGCCAAGATTCTTACAGCAAACATACACATTTTGATTAAATGTTCTGGAAAGTACAATAAAAATCTGGAATACCAACTTCATTATACTTTTCTTTTTGCACTGTATTGCACTGGATTTCAATATATTCCATTTGGACGTTACTTTTTGCTTCTTCGGCGTTAACAGAAAACGTAGTACTAAATAGTAAAAAATTATTCTCACATGACTTGTAAACTATCTCAAGTTTTACATTAAATGCTTTAATACAGCCCCACATAATAAACTAAATTTCGACTCTAAAGGTTTAAATTTATTGCCATAACAACATAATTACGTGGTTGGTTCCTTATCGGCAATGTCGAATATACCACTGACTATAAAACTGTGTTCTTTACAAGACACTACTATAATTTGTAGCGTTATATTTTAAAATATACAGGGTATCCCACTTAAAACAAAAAGTTGATTTCAATTTCGGCTAAACTGGAAGACCTTTTAAACTACTAATACATTCATTGCATCCGCCATATATCGGGCCTTCATGTAAAAATTTTGTATAAATCGCGGTTGCCGTAGTAGAAATATTTGCATTGTTATGTACTTTTGCCCAACTCTGTATAACCAACCCTTTAAGTCAAAGAATGAACAAGTAGTATACAAAGAATTAGTAGCTTAGTTTCGTTCAAACTGTAGGAAAGCTTGATACTTTAGATTGTTCTTGGTCTTGAAGGGAAAAGGGAATTACATAATAATATTTGGTTTCACCAACATTGAGCACCTTCTCATTATGCCCCGAATGTTCCGCTTTTTTTAAACCAAATGTTTCCAAATACGTGGATAGGGCGCAGAAGTTTTACTGAATGGCCCGCTGGTACTCAGGACCTGAATTTAGTGGATTTCTGTTTTGGGAGGCGTTTAAAATCTAAAAGTCATACCAAACCATCAAATAGTTTGGAAGTGAGACTCAGAATTGTTGGTAAAATAAGAAGAACTCCTGTCCCTAGGGCATCTTGTTAATGTAAATCAAGTAAATTATATGGACCAGAAGTAAATGGCGGTCATTTTGAACACCTTCTCAAGTGATGCTATTTATATTCTGCTATTTGTTTGGTTTTGATCGTTTTATTGTCATATGTTGCTAGGTAATAAAACAAATTAGGAAACATCATTTTTGAATGCTTGGGTAAACATTTTTAGAATTATTAGAAGCAAACGTATCACAGTTCTATCAATATATCAAAACATATATATGCTATTTAATATAAAAAGTTCATTAGATATAATTTCCAACTAAATCGGAAGCTTCATCTAGAACATTTTGTAGAAATGGGGGTTGTCATATTAGAGATATTTGCATTGTTCCATACTTTTGCCCAATCTTGTATGTAACAGTTTTACTCATAAATCCATAAATGCCGTAAATTCACTGTTTCAGAGATATTTTAGTGAAATTTAGTACAGCGAAAATCAACTACCACACCCCTTTTACAACTTCACTTCGACATCTATGAATACATAAATGAAACATTTGAAGAATGTTGAATTGGCCGTAGAGGTCTTGTATTTTGGCCTGTACGATCGCCGAATTTGAATCCATTGGATTTTTATTTGTGGGGACGCATCGCAAGCTTAGTGTTCGAAAGTACGGAGCAGTCTTTGGAAGATACGGTTAGTAGAATTGTCGCTGCATCTGAGTTGATCTAGACCACGACAAGCACCGTTAGTAGGGTCGTTCTAAACATGCTATGTCGGTGCAACGTGTGTATTGCAGGTGGTGGTTAGCACTTCTATTCACCTATGTAGAGAATATAAAAATCATAGGTGTAGGAGTGATATCTTAAAAGGGCGTCTACCTATATTATCAAAATGTAAATGTATATTCTTGTATTTTCCTATTATTAAACAGTTTGTTTAAAGTGTGAAAAAGTCCAAGAGAAGGGTTTTGGATAGCTTGGTTTCAATGCATGATTGCATTTTCGGTAAGGAATGCTAAAGAAACAAATACGAGAAGCCTTGGAAATCAGACGGATGAAATGAAGAAAACGTGGAACTAGATTAAGATGTATGTATAAAACCGGAGTGGGGTAATCCTCATTGTACAGTCCTACAGGATTATAGCGAGACCTTTAGGACTGCAATTATTTGTGCGTTGTATCTGGGAAATTATTTACAGTATTAAACCCACAAACTGCTATTGCCAAAAATATATCACTACAAAACTTTGTAAGTCGTTTTGAGGCATATAAATACCTCCGCAGATTGAACAATCATATCAAAAACTTCCCAACTATTGACTCTTTTTAAATGATTACTTTTAGCAGATATTTTAGGAAGATTCTGTTTGGATGTACACATTTTTGAAATCACATAAGTTAGAAAGACTAAAAATATTTAAATATTTGCTGGTTATTTCCGGGAAATGCTATTGTTGAAAGTTATAGATACAATACAGTAAACTATACAAATTCGAATATTGACTTCGTAATAAAGTCATCGCTTCGGGTTTAGATCGCGTCGCCGTAGGATTGTTTGATGCGGACGTTTCGCTAACCGTTGCATTATTAAAGCGCAATGAGAAACCTGAAACTTCACATTTACTTTGTAAATGCTCGCTATATCCTGAATCAAATTATACTCGAGCTCGTCTTAAGCGAATTAGACTGTGTTTCCATTATTCAATTTGTAGTAGCTATATTAAGCACAATTTATAAAATATTTTTCTGTTAATTGATGAGTAATGTTAGAAATACTATCGACACTTGTTACGAAGAAAAACTGAATTGTTAACTAATATACAGAGTTTTTAGATATTACACAAACACACTTCTGGAGGTGATTCGCTGTTTTCTTGGAAAGTTAATTAGAGTTGGCGTGCTCATCTTACATTATAAGAGTTACTGTATTCTAATTGGTTTAGGTAAATAAAGAAATTGCGCGTTGAAGCAAATATATAACCTCACATTGTTTTTGTTGCGGATTCAAAGTAATGTTAATTTTCTTTAGAAACCCATTTCATAGCAACTTACGAGAGTCCTATTTGTTGCTGAACTAAATGTAAATAAACAGTCTGTGCTAATAATTGTGATATTGGTTGATTAATTTCGTCATTCATCAATTGATGGTTATCAGTTGACAGTGTTGCCAGACCGAGATATTAACAAGTAATCAGAAAAGCTTACAAACATCCGAAGTTAATGTATATTTAAGAGCGTTAATTGCTCATTTCTTTTAGTTTTTAAAGTGCTCTATATTATGCGAGACGGAGCGATTTCCTCTCCAATATTTGTGTAGTTTGTTTGAAATTCAACAGTTTTAGAGGACCTGCAGCTTAAAGTAGGTTCGAAACTAAGGAAAGTATTAATATTTCTACTCCAGTTGATTATAGTTGTAGACGTTCGTAGTATGGATTGAATATACTTTTTATATACAGGGTGTTTTAAAATTACTGCGAATGTATAGTCTAATTTGAAACTTTTTTCATAATTCTCTTGTTATTAGAAATGTAGAAGACAAAATTAATAAACGAATACCCATTTTGTGTTGTCTTTAAATACCTATCACTAAGCACCTTACGTTGTAAGGCTTGCGTGCGCTTTACACATTTTCCAATTAAACTGAAAACGGTAGGTTTGGATCGAAAAAATAGAAACTAAGTCCCAAGCTGAAATTTGTAGCTCAGGGCATGTTTGCCGCTGGGCTAACATTTGTGTGTATTTGTTGGCTTTCACAAACACAATTATAAAAGAAGTGAGCGGACTGGCCAACAAAATTGAAAACGCCAAAAAATAACTTGATTCCTTTGTTGCAGCGGGAACTACAACACTTAACTGTTGGATTCTTTGTTATACTATTATGCCTAGATATGTTAGTCATTCATGCCATTGTTATTTGGCGTTCAGTCGGCTACAATACAAATTACTGCTCTAAAAATATTCAGAACCGGACTTACAAAATTCTAATTTTTTTGTTAATTCGCCAAACTAAAAGCAATGGATTTGAGTTTGATTTTTATATAGGTACTGATTTGATTTGAAGTTATAAGTTATAATAGAGGAACCTCTTCGGTTTAGATGTGGATTATTTTAAACGATTTTAAAGTTGAAATAGATTCCATATAGAAATTCAAACTAAAGGATATTCCGTAAGCAATAAGTGCAGTACGTAGTTTTCCTTCAGGTTTGTTCGAAAATAATTCCAAACGTGGTTGTTAAAAAAAAACGAATTTAGAAATATTGTAGAAGGCACGTGCCTAATTTCGAATGCGGTCCTGCAAGGGTCGGCATGTCAAACGCCGAAGTCCATAGGGGGGTCGCATTGTGGTGTTAGTAAAATACATGCCCCCTGCTTGGATCATAATACGCTCTAACCGACACCTAACTAGCGGCACTCTACAAAGGTACAAAATATTAGTATACACCTGTTTCATGATTTATACATCCCCATGTTGACTTTGGTTTAAACTGTTGTGGATGAATGGATCCGAGCTAACCTGGACGGAGTTTGAATGTAAATAGGTCGCTTAATCCTCTCGATGATACGTCTCGCTATGGAATAGGCTGGTTCGATAGTATGGAATTTGCATGTTTTAAAAATATGGGATTTATGTACTAAAGTAGATTAATTACTTCCTACAACAATATTAATTCTATTATACTTAAAATTGTACGATTAAGAGAACAGTTAGTTGAAACACTTGTAGAAGATTTTTCGATCATATGGAAATAGGTCACCAATGTTTAAAGCGAAATATGCCGAAAGAGCTAATTTAATACTGCATAAGTTACCTCGTAAGCATCTGACGCGGTGTTGTCACATGTGCACTGTTTCTATATAAGTTAGCATGTATGGAAATTGTATGTTTTAAGGATATGGAATCTATTAAAGTGTATACATTTTTGCAATAACATGAGTATTACTGCTATATTTAAAACGCTACGATTAATTGAATTATTTACTGATAAAAAAAAGCTTGAGGATGCATTTTCGTTCAAACAGAAATATTGCTCCAATTAAAACCAAAGATTAAAACATATGGCGCTAATTTCAAAATGCACAAGTAGTCCTGCAAGGATCTGGCACAGT
Organism: Limonius californicus; assembly: GCA_014611495.1. NCBI lineage: Eukaryota > Metazoa > Arthropoda > Insecta > Coleoptera > Elateridae > Limonius > Limonius californicus. The sequence continues at coordinate 8,555 of JABXWE010031226.1, forward strand.
GTTGCTAGATCTTGAAGGTGATTTTTCGTTCAAATTGAGATACGTCACCATGTTTAAAGTCAAATGTAACGAAAATGTTAATTCAATATTTATTATATATTATATTATTTGTGGAATTTGTATGTTTTAAGGATATGGAATTTATTTATTAAAGTTCATTTTTGCAATAACGTAAGTGTTACTGCTACATTTAAAACGCTACGATTAAGTGAATTATTTACTGATATTTAGGAAAGCTTGAGGTGCATTTTCTTTCAAACGGAAATATTGCACCAGTGTTTAGAGTTACAGCTTGGCCAACCTAGCATCGGCGTGTGCACTACCAAGACGACTTAAGTGGGGATGGAGCCCATTCTAAACTTAAATTCTGCGCTTGCAATATCGGTAGAGTCCGAAAAATAGTGGTAGTAGCCTGAGATTTTAAGGATTGCATTTTCTTCACAGCCACCGTACCGAAAGAAAGTTACTATCACCGAGTATACAAGGCCTGTGACGTCGATCGTTTATCTCTTTTTGGTATGTTTTCTCTGGTTTCCTAGTCATCTCGCGGTTTCAGCTGAGTTGGTCGACCAGTAAATATGTAATGAAAGCCCAATTTCATACTGCTGAAGTAGCCTCAAGTATTAACATAGTGTTGTCAGAGCATGAAGATGCTTTTTCGTTCAAATGGAAAAAAGTCACTATGTCTAAAGTCAAATGTAACCAAAGCGCTGATTTAATTCGGCAGAAGTAGCCACTCAAGTATCTAATGCGGTGTTGCAATATGTATTTGCGTAGACTGTTCCTAAATAAGATACTATTTACGACATTTATGCGTTTTACAAATAATAAATGTATTTAACAAAGTTTATTAATTTTTGCAATAAGATAACATTTATTACTGTTTATAAAATGCTACGGTCAATTGAATTCTTTATTGATTTTTAGAAAAGCTTCAAGATGTCTTGTCGTTCAAACGGAAATACGGCAACAATGTTTGGAATGAAAGATATAACGGAAGCCTAATTTCATACTAAACAAGTACAGCTTGCCTGATTTAAGCTTGCTTGTGAGTGAACATTGCGCACTACCACGAAATTGGTGGGGGAGGCCTGGAGGTCATTTCATCGTGTGTTTGTAGCAGTCAACATCGCTGTACACTCTAGTGAAAAGTGCGTGCAATGGAGTTTCAATCTAAAATTAAAGCAGGGAAGCGTACGCGCGTTTCTTTTACTGAGTGTACCGAATGCTAACTGCCCATTTACATTGTATTCCTGTCTGCTCCTCCTAGTGCCCACTCTTTCTCGCGCCGCGCAATTCCCACCAGCAAGCTTAGATCAGTTAAGCTGTAGTCTCGCAAGCATTTGACACAGTGTTGCCACATGTATTTGTGTTGACTGACCATAAATAAGATAGTAATTTATAATATACGTAACCTACAACTACTAACATTTGTTTCATAAAATCTATTGTTCGGGATTCCACATACAAGCAATAAGTTTTGGTGGCGTAAAAGATGGAAGTCGTTATAGGAATAGATATATTTCGGTATACCCTAGACTTAAGGTTTTTGTACTGTACAGCTCCACAGAATTTTTCGACGCCAATTTCTAATTTTATTGATACAAGAATTTATGCATTGCAACGGAGCTCACTTTAATTAAATTACATTTTGTTGGTATTTCTGTTGTTGGGATTGGAAGTTAAACCGTAGGTCTCCCGTGATTCTATAATAGCGCCCAGGAGAAGCAGGTGGTAGGAAACAGTGTCGGCGCTCAGTTGTAGGCAGTTAACAATGTTAACGATTTAACAAATTAAGCTGATACCATTAAATTCACATTTTAATTTTTCTTTTGATCCATTTTTTAAAATATCAAACAGAGCGTTTCAAAAATGTGTATTACTACCATACGATATTTCGAGTTATAGTCGGGGACAAAATTACGGTAAAATTTTGCTTTTTGTCTATCTTCTATATCATCTGTGCACGAGACATGTAATATTTCTAACAAGGAATTTTTAGTGTCCTTCCACTTTTCCTTGACATTTTATTTGAATATGTGTAGTTAAAGTGTAATCTGGCATTAGAAATGCTCAGCCAGAGCGCACATATAAATTTTCCACTGTATTTGTTAATTGTTCAATCTGGCAACAACGCCTATGTTGGCGCACTTATACAAGAAACTGATTAGACTAACATCATTATTGTCATCGTTTACATAAAAAAAGATAATGTTAAATTAAAACAGCAAATGTGAGTACTACAATCAAACAACGGGTACGGGAAAATATATAATCTTGTTTTTTTTTAAACAATGCCAAGTTACGTATACGGTTTTACGGGCAATTTAGATTGACTTTGGAATTTGAAATATTTAAAAATGTAGTCGGTATTTTTGATTAAACTATTATGATTTGTTGTATGAAAAAATATGGGTATCATTATACCGCTATTGTAGATTTTAGACTATTGGCTAGAGGTCTGAGGTTCAAATCCCAACTTCAAATTTTAATGGTCTTTGTTCTTCACAAGGCAATGGCAAACCATCGAAATATTCTGCCTAGTAAATTTTCTTTGAAATAGTTTTCGTGGTTCGGAACTCACGTTAAGTTGTAGGTCTTCTAGCATTTTTAATGCACAACGCACTTATAGAGCACTCTGAAGAAAAGATAGTTTTTAGTAATAATTAAGAAATGGTAGCTGAGCCTATTTTTCCCCTGCTTAGTATATTAGAATTGGGTCGAGAATTTTTCCTATAATTACAATAAACCACATCTGAAAAAAATTGAATCAATGTACGTTATGTATCAATAGAAATCTGAAAAGAGCATGTGCGCTTGTGTTCGTGTACGGACGTTTATTACGTACCAATATGTCGACAAGCTTTAGCGTGTTGTTAATAGGAAACTTATTGCAGGAATTAAATATGAAAACATCCAAGTGATAATTTTATTACTAGGTAAAGCTAGAACTAGGATTTTTCTATTCATGTAATATCTGTGCGATGCAAAAAGTAAACAACAGTAAGAATTTTCAATGCTAAGCTGAAGATAGAGTAGATCGTATATGAAAGTCTAGCGAACAAGCTGGACACACTGTATTAGTCCTGATACACTTTTAAATCCATTTTTCAATATTTATAACAGATTAACAATTTATAAATTTTACATTTCACATTTCTTTTGCCGTTATTGCAAATTTTCTTTAACATTTTCTTGTAATTGGAATTTTAATTATCTATAATATTTTTTAAATGCATAAATGCTAATTTTGGTAGTGCCAACGTTGTTAATGTAATATTTTCGCAGTGCCCTCTAACGGGTTAGTAAAGAGTAAACAAAAGTAGGAATTTTAAATGTTAAGCTGGAGGTAGAATAGATTGTATATGAAAGTCTGGCGAACAAGGTGGTCACACTGTAATAACCCTGATATACTTTTAAATTCATTTTTCATTATTTATAACTTACAAATTTCATATTTGACAATTCTTTTGACTTTATTGCAAATTTTCTTGGATATTTTCATGTTATTCGAATTTTAGTTATAATAGTTTTAGAAGGTATATTTGCTTATTTTCGTAGTGCCAACTTCAGCTGTTTGTGTAGTACCGCCTAGTAATTTAAATATTATTAATAATAAATTTTCCGGTGTAATTTATGATGTTATAACACTTTCCTAATATTGGACATCTGCTTTTTAGATAAAAGTTTAAATTTGCATATTTGTTGTTAAGCATTCATTAAAACAAGTTTTGACAAGACCCCGAGCTATACTGAATTGTCAGCCGGGAAATTAATATACTGAATGTCTTCAGCGCACGATCATTTATATTTAGGAAATTAACATTTGTGGTGTCAAAAAAATGACCCGAAAACACCGAAATAGATTGCGCAATTATTTTAATGAAAGCATTTGGACGTTCACACTTAACTACCAAGTGAAAAATTTGTTTAGACACGTTTTGAATGCTTTTATTGCTTATCTAATTAGAAATTAATAAATTAACGTCTTTATATTGGCAAATTAACTTGCTTCCTTAAAGAGTGATGTTGAATAAATTAGACTAAAAGATACAAAGGAAAGAGAAACTTGGAAATAACTGATGTGTTTCGTTCGCCTAGCATTTGTGATTTATTCGCTCTAATCAGCTTAAAGAAATATTTAAAATCCTATTGATCTAAATTGAGTTCATATTACTTCATAGTTGATTAGTTGCTTAAATATTGTTTATTTTTGCTGGTTTCCCTTAGGCGTATTAATTATATCGCTGAAAGAAAACGTGCTGGCAACGGAGGAAATTTCTTGCATAAATATTAACTCATTATTTTTATCTGCATAAATTTTGCGAACTAAAGGTGTTGGGGACGAAATAATTATTTATAATAGCATGAGACAATTGAGCAGGATAATGAATTTTTATGATGCAAGGCATTTGGGCTTTTGTTAAATTCTGAGAAACTATTGAAAAGACAGTGAGCAATTTCATGGACAATATTTCGCTCTAAGCAGATGTCATAAACAATGATCTGGTAATTGCTTTTTGATAATCGCTTTAAAATACCTTCTTTATCTTTGTGAATTACGTATACGTATATAAAAAACTTTATTGCAGTTGTCTTTGGAACAGCAACTGTATGTCTGTGACAAGTAAAAATTCATTAAAGCAATGTAGTTTCATTAAAATAGCAACTAATCACAGACGCACGGGATATTTTAGATGGTGTATTTAAAAATAAATGTGTAGCAATTAAACCTGTATAATTAATTTATAGTTTTGCAGTTCTTTTACCTGTAGAAAGATAATGTACAAAGTATTTCAGTACAGTTTTACAGCTTATATTTACAAAAACTGACTGATGTCGAGGATCTATTGTATTCGGCTGACGATATGGCGTGACGTAGGAATGCGGCTTAATACATTCTTCCGAGGAAATTCGTCTACTTGACACCGGAATCTCTGTTAAAATAGCAACTAATCAAAGACACGCTGTTTATTTTGAATGGTATATTTATAAGTAGAGTTGTAGGAATAAAACCTGTATAATTAATATATAATTTTGCAGTTTTTTTACCCGTAGAAAGTCAATGTACAAACTATTTCAGTACACTTTTTTAATATTACATATATTTTCAAAAACTGACTGATATTAAGGGTCTATTGTATTCGGCTGACGAGATAGCATGAGCCAGGAATTCGGCCTAATGCCTTCTTACAAGGAAGTCACCGGAATCTCTTCATTACTATTCTGAATAAAAACATTTCTTCCGCACTGAGAATATGCTGTACTAAATGATAGTAAGAAATAATGCAAAAGTGATAACAACAGCAAGATTTGATTTAAGAGATTGTTTTTATAATGCTTATGTTTACTCACCCCAGTAAATGTTTTTAAAACAGGTAGTAGACGCTGAAAGTTTGTTCGCAGCTTACATTTCCTCTAAGAAGTGAAATTTCTATTGTCACCGTAACTGCGTTAATGGGTGACTTTTTCAGTTGCGCTTTTTTTAAACTAGTAGACAATATATCTAAGAATAAAAATAAGCTCAAGAAATTATTAAAAAACTTACCAAAACTGATGAAAAATCTTGCCAAAAGTAGAAAGGTGAAAACAACCTACGTTTATAATAGATGCGGATCTTAGTGAAATTTTTCAACCTTATTGCAAACTACCATTTTTTAATAATATAGTGCACATTAATAGAGTTAAGATCATTTTAAGTTTCTGACAGTCAGAAGAACGACAAGACTCTGTAATCAATTTATTTTGTCGTGTATTATACGCATTGTCTTCTACATTGACTGCAGTTCGCTTTGCAGCGTTCAGGTAGACGGCCCTAAAACCCAGCAGGGATAGGGAAACGAATATAATCGTTTTGTTAAGAAGTTGGCAACATTTTACACATCAGAACAGTGTTTCCCAAACTTTTAATCTGCTCGCTTAATATGTACTTGCGCATTCCTTTAAGTATAGGCAATTCAGAAGAAGTTATAATAATAGTTTCTTCCAATTTAAATAATTATGAAGGTTTCTTGAAATTGGAATCATGATAAATTACAAACAGATTTTTTAATTATTAATTTTGTAAGTGTTTGAACATAATATACACAAAAAGTGATAGGAAAATATAAAAATAAAATAGGCATTACATATAAAAAATGCTCTTGACATGCTGCTTTTTTCCATAAACGCCAAATCATGATTGAACTATGTACGAAAATGTATTGATGTAAGCGTATAACGTATACTTCATTATAATACCTACATTATGACAGCAACTGTCAGTCATGACGTGTCTTAAAGTGACGGTTATTTAACAATACAACAAAGATTATAAAGTAGATTACTGATTCCCATCAAAATTCTGCGACTACAATAAGGAAAACTCAGTTTGAACTAAATATATGAATTTGTCATAAAAATTATTTATCAAACCAGGTATAAATATGTTTAGGAAGAGGATTTTGGTTCGCTTAGTTAATGTGCAGACTAAGTTGTTCGGTTTCATGCCAAAGCCCTCGCCGAGAAATTAGAAGAAATTCTGATCATCTATTTGGGAAGCTGTTCGGTCCAACCGTAAAGTTAGTTACACCGATGTCTGGTCCGGAAAACACCTGAGATGAAAGTCACCACCAGCATTAGTGTATAAAATCGTGAGAAAACATCTTACCAATCTACTATTTGGAATACCTAACTAAGTATTTCGGCAACTACATTGACATCTTCAGTACGAACTGGTAAACTTAGACTATCTAAAATATCATTGGCTGAGGAATACATTTGAAGACACGGTCTTTAGCAAGCCAACAATCAAACATCGATATCGCACCTAACCATTGAATCCGGATAATCTTCATAGACGGAAATCCTCGCCAAACTACTGTATCAGCTTCCCGAAATTCCTATTTTAGTAGTGTAAACAACTATTCCTTAGACTCTGTGAGCTGGAAGTTAATTAAACTACGTATGGCTCATTCTAAACAATAAAATGTTTACTAGTTACGAAACGACCTCCGTTGCTGATACAATGCAAAGCCGTGTCTCGTTGCAGAACATTTAGTAGGAAGTACTCCCATTTTGATTTCGTTTCATTTATAATAGGATAAATAAGAAAAAAATTCTTTATACAATTGTGTAAATATAAAATCTTTAAATTAAACTGCGGTTTCAATAAAATTCACAAGTTGACAGTTAACGTTTACAGAATAACTTTTCATAGTTCGTTACGGCATTTTCTCTATCCTAAACTACTCAAAAATGAATAGGGATATTGCAGTGTAAGACACTTAAAAGGCAATATCAGTTGCATTTATAATAAACAACTACCAAACACCACCAAAGTTACCTTTAAAGAACAAATTTAACAATATTATAAATAAAATCGTTATTATCTCCTTTCGGTTAACTTAAATTTATTAAATTCTAATACCGCGTGGCACCTCCTCTGGCAGTAATAACTGCTCTGCGCCGTGCTGGCATACTCTCAATGTCATTATCATCATGTCATTTGATGCCACAGTACCGGCAGTCCTTCAGTTGTTGCACAGTAGTATGCCTTGGATTATGATGATCCAGCTGTCTCTGCAAAAGTTCCCACGCATGCTCGATGGGGTTAAGGTCTGGAGATAGCGGACGTGGTCCATAATGATCTTTTGCGCATAACGTTGGCCCGTGAGTGTACGATTATAGATATGGAGATCAGTACGCCACCCTAAATAGATTCCAGCCCATACTATAAGACCACCACCATCATATACTGACGTAAGGAACGATGTCCGGCACGCTTCTTGAAGCTTACGTCTTGACTATTCCACCTGGTGTCTTCGTTTAGCCACAGTTCTTGCAGGACATCTCAGCGAGCGGTATGAGGTAAGTCCTACCTCAAACAGTCGATTTCTTACAGTTTGGTCGGAGACTCGATTTCCTATGGCATTCTGGAGCACTTGCTGTAGATGTCGAGCAGTTGAAACGGTGCGCTTTCTTGCATTAATTACCAGAAGTCGATCACACGAGGTGTTGTGGTGCAAAAAGATCCACTTCCAGGCCTTCTTGCAGTCATGTCTGTTTCTCTAAGGTGCGAAAGGGCACGCGAAATTACGCTCTGCGTGGTTCCTAGCATATCAGCAATGTCGACCTGGCGATTTCCTATTTCGTGCTTTGCAACGGTTAAATTTCGTTGTTCTATTGTTAAATGGTGTCTCTGCATTGTTGTTTATTATTAAGAACACAAACGTAACACACGAATAAAAAAACAATGAAC
>JABXWE010031229.1:0-19252 GCA_014611495.1 Limonius californicus
GCATCTTCACTTTTCTGAACTATTACCTGGTCATCTGCGAACAAACTGTGAACTGTTCGGATTAGATGTGCTCTTATTATTAAGTATTATTTTAGATCGTACTGGAAACTTTAAAAGCCATAACCTTGGTCTTTGTAATTGAAATTTTAAAATTATATTCTTCACACAATTGGTTTCAGCGGTATAGTGATCTTTGAAGGGCGTCTTCACTTTTCTGAACTATTACCTGGTCATCTGCGAACAAACTGTGAACTGTTCGGATTAGATGTTCGGGATATCCTCTTTTCTGTAGTATATTCCATAATTTTTCTCTCTATACTCGATGGAAGGTCTTCTCATAATCTATAAACGCTATGTGTGTCTCGAGATTAAATTCTTGTCGTTTCTGTATCATTTGTTTTTTTACGGTTAGGTACATTATCACTGCACAATCGTCCTTTCCTCCCATTTTCTTCTTCAGGTAAGACTACGTTTGTGATTATCTGAAGGCGATTATTGATTGTTTTAGAATAGATTTTATATACTATATTTAAGAGGCTGATTCCTCTATACTTTTGGAATTTATTTTTTTCCCTTTTTTAAATAGTGATATCACCTCTGCTGTCCTCCAAGTTTCCAGGATTTTATTTTTCTTCCAGCATTCATTTAGTAAATGTAACAGTCTTAGTCGTAAAAAAGGACCTGCGTCCTTTATTAGTTCTGTATTTATGCCATCCGGCCCTGTTGATTTTCTGTTTTTTGTTTGCTTCAGCGTTTCTTATTTCTTTTAGAGTAATCAGATCCCCTTCGTAAGTTTCAATTCTATCATCTGTTCTGTTTGTTATCTCTGTTTGCTCCTTTTCATTATACCATATCTCCTTGTAGCGTTCTTCCCATTGTTGTTTTTGTATGATGTTTATTTGAGCTATATCCCTTTCTGATTTGTAGAGCTGTTTCATTATCTTGTAGGCTACTTCTTCTCTTCCGTGTATATCACTTTCTGTATTACTGATTAGTTTATCCTAGGATTCTTGGTGGGTTTTCCTCACTATTATTCTACTACTATTACATACTCTTAGCGTGATTGCGTTTTCTTATGTGTGTTTCTTTAGACTCCGCTGTATTTTTCTATAGGTTTTCTATGTATGCCTTCTACTCTATTTTTTAACCACAGTTGTAGGTTATGTAGCTTCTTAGGTGCGAATCTTGCGATTTCGCTTGTTACTATGACGGTCTTGTCGTCCGCAAATGTGGCGGTATAGGTGTATGGCGTAGTTGGGATACCTGCGATATACAACAAGTATAGCACCGGCCCCAAGACACTGCCCTGAGGGACGCCTGATTGGATGGGCCTGTCAGTTCTTCTTCATGTTTGACTATAAAATATCTGTTAGTTAGATATGGCTTCAATACTTCGTAGTAGACTGTACAGGGTTTGTACATCAGGCCATGATGACGAACTTTGTCAAAAGCCTGTGTTACGCCCAAAAAGGCGGCTGGGCAGTATCTTTTCTTTTCGAAGGCTTCTGAAAGTTTTATAGTTATTATAGGAAGATCCATTTGACGCGAAACATCAAGAAAACAAGTTATGATCTCATATTATGTTTGTGTAACTTCAGATGGAAAGGGTTGAAATGCATTAGTTAGATGCTCACCAACGACTTCAGTTTTCTTTTTAGCTGCTCATGTTCCATCATGCTTTCTTATTGGCGGGATATATTCTTGGACTTTGTTAATCTTCGCCGTTGGCTTCCATAGCCAGTAATCAGCCGCCTTAGTCGGCGTTAAGCAAATAATTTTCGGTAGCATGATTTTCTCGTTACTTCAATAATCAATAGCACTGTTGAAATTTACTTTACCTTGAGGAGTCTAGTACTCATCCACCTCTTCTTCAATTTACTCTTTTCGCGATTTGTATGCACTGTGTTTGACCAGTTTTGTTTTAGTATACGTGATATTTGATCAGCGGTAGAGTCCGAGGCTGCTTGCTGAATTAGTTTCGCGATGCTCTCAATAGCAGTGTCTATTTCTGTTGCATATTTTAGAAAGATGTGTCGATTCTTCCATCGATCAGTTCTTGAAAGCATTCCCAGTCAATTCTTTTGTTAATGAGCGCTGCTGCTTTCTGAATTCTTATAATAGTGTAACTTAAAGTTACGATTATTGAGGAATGATCCGAAGAAAGCTCAGGATTTTCTTCTACCAGTAGGTGTTCTGTGGGGATACCTTTCGTATCGCTGAAATAAACAAGATCTGGAATCTTGTTACTGTCGCTGGCTAATAAGAAGGTTTTCCTGTCGATAGGACGTTTAAATCACATCGGTATATAAAAGTTGTCGGCCTTTGGGGTTTGGAACCGTTGAACCCCATCTGGGCTGGTTATCAGCTACTATGAAAGAATTTCCTAGAGTACTAAAGAATTGTTCGTCTTTTAATGCATGTCGTGGAGGACAGTAGATTGCAGAAATTGTAATTGGTCCACATTTATCTTCAACTATGATATTCGTTGCCTGTATATAGTTTACTTGAAACTTAGATGTTTCGTAGTGTTTAAGCTGGTGTTTCATCACAGCAGCCTCTATGGGCTGTGCCATCAGGGTGTTTGGTGTCATAGATTGTCTAGTTTTGTATCTTTAAATAACTGCGGTTGCTAAAGTGGTTCTCCGAAATCAATATGATAGACTTGGAATCAAGTGAGAACCAAAAAGATGTATACCAACTAAAACATTTGCAGTACTGCAAAACCGATGTACAACAAGCAAGACAGATTCCCCGATGTGAAATAAGCTTAAAATGTGTACGATAAGAGAAAGGAAAGATCTTCGTTGTTCCTTTTACGGTCAACACCACTTTGCTAACTATAAGGGCTGTCAACTATACAAAGAATTAAAAAAAAGCTTTCTCTCCCCTCAAATCCAAAATTCCTACTGAACAGCAAAATAATGCTCCCGGTTCGTAAAGGAAAAGCATCTAAGGATTACCATTTCCCAGCAACATGCGTTGCAGCTACAAATCCACACCATCCTGGACATAATCTCTAAACTGGAGAAGCTTACTATGTGGCTCAACGAATGGACACAAGGAAGAACATGGTGTCGAAACTGCTCGAACAACTTAATTAATGTATACACACCTTCAACTAGGCGAGTGAAATGCCAATGCCATAGATTAGAACTTTCACCTTTCGTGAAGGAACATAATATTGATATTACAAGAACTCAATAAAAACGCCTTTAACCGCCGTTTGCAATTTCGTGAGAATAAACGTGTACGGACTATAGATAATGCAAATAGTTTCTTTCAGTCTGCTTTTCCGACAAACGTACTTTTGTCATAAATGGTACAGTCAATCATAATTGTCGCTATTGCCTGTTCCGATGATATTTCATGAAACACATACTCAATACCGCGAAAAATTAAATATTTGTGTTGATATTTTTCTTTTTTATCTTACCAGGGGATTTAACTGTATAGATCTACTTGGAATGGTTACAAGACAACACTGATTGAATACTAACTGATATTATAGACTGATTGTTTGACAGTATTTGAATTGCAGGTTTCTGGGTCAACGGATTGGAAGAAGAGGCGCTAATTAATGGCCCGCAAGGTCGCTAGATTTATCTCCGCAAGATTTTTTTGGGGCTTGATTTAAAGAATAACATTTATGCAACCCAACCCGATTTACAGCAAGGTATAATAAACGAATGCCGTCTAATCGCTCCACAAATGCTTCAGAATGTGTGGCAACATTTTGAACAGAACCTTTATTAGTGTATGGACGCTGATGCTGCTCATTTCAAACATTTTCTACCTTAAACCGAACTGCATTTCCGCGGGAAATGATGCTCAGAATTCAAAAATAAAAACACTACTGTAAATATTTGACACCCTTGCCATATAAAATTTTTAGAGCAAAAATGATCCCAATTTTGGGGGATAGGTGAATGAAAATAGCCGTATTACATATGCCCCTTGCAAATTAATAAGTGTTCAGGTTTAGTGTCACAAAACACGCATGTTTCGTTTCATTGTGCCACCCTGTATATGCACAGGATGCACAAGACATAGAGATGAGAACATTTGATTATCTGTATGTGTTTAGAAGTTACGAGTTTACATAGCTTTATGTTTTCTTTTTATGGAGTAACCCCATTGTTTTTGAAAATGTCGATTGCCGTTTAGACTTATTCTGGACAACATTTCTCCATTTCTAAAAATTTGTGCCTAGAAGACACATATATCTATTCTAATGGTGTCCTTGTTGCAGACATACGATGTACGTGGTGGTGCCATCAATGTGGGTCACAAGTATGAATATGAAACCCTGGCATTGGTATCCTTACGTTGTCTACATCAATTCCAAAACTTCAGTATTGCTTTCAACGCAAACAGTGTTGGTGCATTTGACGATGTGATTGTAATCGAACAGAAAAAGGACGAAGATGATAAGATCCAACCAGTGAAAATAATGATGCAGTTAAAACATAAAAACAACAAGTCTAATTTAGTGGAATTAGACTTCTTAAATACTAACTCTAAACATCTTGACTATTCGATTTCGAAATATTATAAGGATATACTCGAATTGAAACAATCTTTGGCAAGCAAGTCAGACGAAACACCTAAAATTCATCACAATTTAGGGACTCTTGATAACACCTACTTCGTACTTTTCACTAACAGACCGACACGGGGGCAAACCTTTTTTAAAAATGGTGTAAGTGAAGCAATCACATTCTTGGATACTAGTGACGGAAGCACCAAAAACTTATACACGATAGATTTGTCAAAAGTTTCAACAGTAACAAATATATATAATCCAAAAAACCAAATCAACTTCAGTGTGTTTGCTGGACAGAGGAATGCCAATAATTTAAACACATTAATAGAAGCGGAAATAAAAACCATGTTTGGCCAATTTGGGCTACCAAACATAAAAGATATTAGAAACTTTATCAAGAAATATAGAGAATATGTAGTTGATTGGGCTACGGGACAGTTGGGTGATTACTACTTCTTGTCAAAGAGAGATATACTTTATACTCTGGCCGAACTTGTGTTTACCGAATTTGAACTTGATTTAAGTGCGGAAAAATTTGATTCTGATGTTTGTCCACAAACATGCGTCTGGAATGAACTTCTAGCAGATAAAGAACTTACAATGGTTGATTCAGAAGATAAAGTTATTAAGTTTTTGAAAGTGTACATCAAAAACGAAGTTAGGATTTATTGTCAAAACACAAAGATGTGGTGTCAAGACCTTTCAAAAAAGGACCAGAGTTGGTTTTATGAAAATCCACGAAACATAAAACTGAAAAAGGCAATGCTTAAGGTTGTTGGAAAGCACGGCAAAATAACACCAGCCAGTATCTATAAATGCTTGTGGTTTTGCGAACGACTTCCTTTATTGTTAGAAGTTAAAACTACAGATGATTACAATGTTATTTTGAAAACGCTCAAATATTGTAATTTAAATTTAAAAGTTATTATTCTGAATGGAACTAAAACGAAGTTAAATGCTGAAAAACTTGAACCTGTTTCCTTTACTACACTCTCTGATCTAAGTCGCGAGAAGAAGCAAACAATTTTAAAATGGGCTGTAAAACTACAGGGAAGGTCATCTGTTGTACTGGGTGAAGTTATTGGTGATTCTCTTTTCGTCCATTTCAATTGTAATGCCATAATCGAGATTTTGTTGTGCGAATATAGCATTGGAGTTGAATTTAAACCTCAGCCCACGTACTTCATTCCTAGATGCCTTCTCAACGTATATCTGGAAATGAGTGTGCTAGCAGAAGTAACCGATGAACTTTTCCTTGTCGAAATTCACGAAGAATCTGAGGAGATGAGAAATACGTTAAAATTGAGTTGGGAAGCTGATAACGTGATTAAATTTAACAAAAACGATCCGAAACAAATAGAAAATCTAAAAGTTAATGGAAAACCCATTCATCTAGTAAGCTATCGTGCCGAAAACTTGTTGGAATGGAAAGAATCATTTAGAAGCACAACTAATATTCTAAAATATCAGTTTAAACCTTTAAATACAAGCTTGTTCTATGACGAATTAGAAGACATTGTTACACGTAATACTGCAAATACTTTATTTAATAGTATTCGTCTTGTAGGTGCAAGTCCTGGCATGGGCAAATCTCAGCTATTAAATTATATCGCATGGAAAGCACCAACCGAAATATGGGTCCTGAATGTTATATTAAAAGATCACCACGATTATTATCGTGATAAAGAAAAGAAAACCTTCCCTGCGCACTTGAATTACTTCAGGGACGCGATTCCGGGAAATCGCGATAATGAAGTAATCAAAGCTGTCTTCCAAAACTTTGTAAATAAAAGAAAAGTTCTAATATTGTTGGATGGGTTCGACGAGGTTCCCATTTCTTGTACAGATGGACTTTTGGAAATATTAAGCTGCCTTCACCAAGCAGGATTTCCTATATGGTTAACAACAAGACCACATGTGACGACAGACCTACAAGCGAAACTCGGCACCATATCAACTACGTTAAAACCCTTTAGCGTTGGTGATCAGAAAAACTTCTTTTACAAATATTTTAATACGGTTGATGCCAATGAAGAAAAACAAAACCCCATCGAAAAATTTGTTGAAGAGTTGTTACAAGCGGTCAAAAAGAATTTAAACGATGAACATGGTGAATTCATGGGTATCCCCTTACACACAAAATTGATAGCGGATGTGTTCAGCGATGAACTAGAGAACTGGCTTACGAAGGGCTTCATACAGTTTGAACGTAAATTTGACTTGTTGCAGTTGTACAGCGAATTCTTTAAATCAAAAGAAAAGATTCTTCAAGATAAGTTGGGCCTGGCAGCCATAAACATGATTGGACGATTTCGAAAACTGCAGCAACTGTTTGCTTTGAAGGTCTTATTTGACAATAGTCTTTTATTTAAACTTGACATAGAAGAAAGCATTGAGGAATTTAATAAGAGTAATAAATATGATTTACAGGATTTCCAACAGGACGGTCTCACTGTAGTAGAACAACATATGAGTACAGGGAGCAAACTAACAATTCAAGTTAATTTCGTACATCGAACATATGCAGAATATATGGCAGCCTGTTGGATGATAGAAAATTTTAATAGTGAATGTAACAATTCGAGGTGGACTGCTAGAGTGTTAGTACATAGGGAGTTAAATGCAATTGGAGTTAATAATTTCTTATTGAAAATATTTAATCTCATACTTGCAAAAGATTGCGAATTACACAAACTGATTATTACTGGCAGATTAGACGACGCTTGGCAATTGTTAATATCAAATCCAGGTGTTACGAAGTCGATTGACGACGGAGGAAGATCGTTTCTACACATGATAGCCCTTTATGGATTTGATAGGCCGAACATTTCTGCATGGAAACATTTCTTAGAATACATTTCAGAGTGCAAACTTATAAATACGAAAGACAACTTTGGTTGCACAGCTTTGGATTACGCTATACTCAGTTCTTCGTATGAAATTGTTTGTAAGTTATGCGAAAAATCAACCGAAGTTAGAGTGGCAAGATGTACATTAGAAAGAATGGGATATGACTCCATAAAACATACAAGATTAAAAAAACTATTACTGGTTTTAATATGCGAGTCGTTGCTGGACTTCCCCTACCTGGTACACAGCGATAGAATTGAATTGTATATGTTTGATAACATACAGCTTCAAGTACCATTTTTCCGCAGGTACTCTACAAAAGATAGAAAACGCTTTAAAGAATTTATCTCAGAAAGAACATTTAGCGAGTGCCTTGTAGAGCTAAATCTAAAATCTGCTAATGAAGATTACTATTACGATTTACGATATGCAGTCGTGTTTGGCACATTACTTAATGTACTGGATCTAATAACATCAGAGTACGCTACTGATGTCGAACAAAGTTTTAATTCGTGTACACCATTTTGTTTGGCAATTAGACATAATCGTTTAGAAATAGTTCAATTGTTGCTCTTTTATGGTCAAAAAGTCGATGAACCGTGTATGTGCGACACTTTTCATTATCCGCTTCATTGTGCGGTTCAAAATGGCCATATTAACGGAGTGAAAGCACTCCTATCACATAACGCCGATATAAATGTACAGGATGCCTATGGGAAAACGCCTCTAGTACTAGCTCTAATGAGAAAAACTGAGGATATCGCTGAATTATTGCTTTCATATCGTGCGAGTGTTACCTTGAAATACATTTCGGATTATTTTCCTATACTTAAGGCTGTTGAGGGTGGTTTGAGTATTATACCAGAGCTTCTTCGCCGTTGTGGTATCAACGTCCCACGTTCCCAGAATAATAATGCAACGCTACACATAGCTCTTTTGCTAAGACATGCTACAGTAGCACAACAGCTGCGTTGTATTGACGGGTACGGTATATTCTATCATCTCGAAAAGCTTCTTCATATTGCTGTGAAAGCAGGTCTTCACGAATTCTTAGCGGATCTTTTAACCAAATTGGATGGTTATAATCTCAATGAAGCAACTTACAAACATCGAACCCTTTTGCATCTGTCACTAGATTACGACGTGAATTCGCATGTTCAAGCAAAATCCGCAAACCGTTTAAGCACTATTACATTTCTTCTGAAAAAGGGAGGGAATACAAATATCCAAGACGAAGACGGAAACACTGCATTACATTATTTATGCAAGATGCCTGTGCTAAACGGAAACGACAGAAAGAACGCTATAGAATTATTATTGGCATACAGCGCCGATGTGAACCTCAAAAATAATAACAATAGAAGCCCTATACATGAATTTATAATAAATAACGCAAGTGATCTTGCTGGTATTGGTAGTTTCTTACATAAAAATACAGCTGATGTGAATATTACAGACAGCGAAGGAAACACGGCACTACATTATTTAAGTTGTACCAAAGGAATTGGGTTAAAATCTAGAAAAAAATTCATAAAGTTATTTTTGGATTACGGTGCCAAAACTGACCTTAAAAATTCACATGGTCATACTCCTTCAGATCTCTTAAAAATGAATTGAACAAAAAGAAGAAAAAACAATTCTTAAGATCTTCTTGAAATCATTCCACTTTTTCTATACAACAGTGTTTTTCAAAATATTAATAGCAACACTGCCATGCATTGTTTACGTTACAATTTTCAAATTGCCACGAAAAATATGAAGGTTAGGGAATTACTTTGAGATGTTGGTTGTAATACTAACCTAAAACATAAAATTACAAAGTTCTTTTAAGACCCTCTGTATTGCCTGCTGTCTTAAATAATGGAGATGATGCTACTATTTACTACATTATAAATTAATTCCGCTTACACATAAATAGTTATCCTTATAAACAATGCTAATCAAATTAACTGTTCACTTCTTATTGTACCAAATTTTATACACATAAATTATTAAAATATATAAGTGATTTCATTCTGAGTTTTATTATAGAATAATCTTGTCAAATCACCATCACCCGTTGAATTTTCATCGTTATTTAATTCAAATTTCCGATTATCAATTCAAATCGTGCAAACTTGGCAAAAATCGACAAAATTTCTTGTTATTTTGAGTCTTTTCACAAATTTTTGTAAATTAAGCGATAAATTCAAGGCTTGCGACGTTCGTCTGGTTTTCGCGCGTTTGAATTTAAACGTTTGGTAGATTCATATCAATACTATAATTAGTAAAAGGCGCCTCATTTAGGTTATCCCGAAGCGTGCATACGTTTTGTGCTCAGTGAAAATAGGGTAGGGTTAAAGCTGCTCTCGTAATTTAGTTCTTATTGATATCTCGGAATAGAACTTGACGACAAAGTCGGATTACATATAAAAAAAGTCAATAACTTAGTGGACCGTACCGTTATCACCTTTAACGATCCCGTGAAGATTCGTCGTTCCCACAAAAACCGTGCTTTTTCCCGAAAAAATCACATTGTGCCACCTGACGCAACATCCAGATCTACGTTAAGTTGTTTTGGTTGCCAGTGACGTCAGCCTAGCAGCTGTGTCTTTCTCTCTTCCTTCCTCCTTTTGGAATCGATCAGGCGAAAATCAAATTTTTTGACTTCGTCTACTGTGTCGCCGAATTAAGGTAAAAACTATACATATTATCAGTTAAGAATAATGATTGTAAACAATGATTATTTGTTTGAAAAATGCTTAGATTTGTAAAACGTAGACGTAGTTGTATTTTTCATGGAATAAAGCAACCTTTTGTTGCAAATTGTTTAGTAATTTCGTAATTAATTGTGAACCTAGCTAATATTGATTACGCAATGTTTATTCTCGATTATATTGTAAATGTCGTACTCAGTGACGGCTCGAGTAAAAGGTTCGGACATCTCGAAACCTCTTTCTTTATATATACATGTGCACAATTTACAACGGGACCGACGGTGGTACTCACTTAAATGTTTTTGCCTGTAATTACACAAACCTTGTGACAATCCAGACCTTCTTCCTTTAAACGTTTTCTGCGATTTCTTTCTCCTCCCTGTGTTAGCCGAAGAGCCAATTACAGAGTTTTGTCGTGCGCTGACGAAAGCTATCGTTTGGCCTGTAACATGCTCCTGTGGTAATACAACAGTTACATCTATACCTACTCAGCAACATTATTAAAAAGTTTAAATTTAGTTCTCTAAAAAAAAATGTCGAATGAAGAATTTTTCAATTTTCTCCGTACAGTAACACGGTTGAATAATCTAATAAGTTATTTGTCCCATGGTAATGTGATGTATTTACAAGGTATGCATACCCTATGTAAACTCGGTAAGTAGTTTTTGATTAACAGCTCTCTCTAATGGGACGAAATATTATCTTGTTGAAATCAGATTTTATCAATTATTCATAATCCATTATTTTCACTCCTTAATAATAAATTGGCCGCAGCAACAATATGTCAAACGCTGCAAATAGCGAATTGCGAATAATTCGTTACTCGAAATTCCTTGAGCGTTCATTTTCTGAAACACTGTGTATTCATCCATCCATTACAGATCATAAGCAAACCAATATATAGAAATAATTATAATCAAATTCCTATTTAAACAAAAAATGACTTTATTACGAATTTGCAATTGCCTATGTTATAGAAATTTGCATCACGTACTTGCAACATGATACCCACCGAAATACTATGCTGTAGTCCACTAGACCAGTGGTCTCCAAACTTTGTTAATCGCGTCCCTCTATTATTTCTATATCTATATACATACACACGTTTGTTGGTGTGCTTGTGTATGTATGTCATGGATTGGCAGTCTTAAATAATATATGTGTATATATACAGTGTGATTGTAAATGATCGAGGCTAGTTTGAATTTACCGCCATAAGAAATTATTGTCATGTTGGTAGCAAATACAGTAAACCTGTTAGCTGTTATTTCTCATCGGTGGCGTCTCAAATAGGGATAACTGAGATATATATTAATTGTTAATAACGGTTTCAATCAATAGCTTTATCTTTTTTTTTTAATTAAAACAATTAATACACAATAAACTTAGAACTTCGTTTTAACAATAAGTGAAAATATTCAAATTTAATTTAACAATATTTTACAACAATTGTTCAAAATGCCCAGCAGAAATCATAAATACGGCGACCATGAAATATGTATTTATGAAAAGCCCCGCCCCTATATTGATATAGCCACAACCAACACTAAAATTTGTGGCGGTAAATTCAAACTGTCCTCAATAATTTACAATCACACTATATATATATACATATTGCTATGTTACAACATGCTCTAATTGAGATATCTTATCATATTGGTAAATATAGTAAAGCTGTATTAGGATACCCTATAAGAAAATAGGTTGTTTAACCACATATAAATCAAATAAGATGTAAATTAGTAGTACCGATGTTTGGTTTAGCATCGTAAACAGTGTAACTTAAATCCTAGGTAGCAAAGCTGGTTGTTTTGGTTCATATTTATTTTCAGAGAGGTATAGAGGACACTCTTCAACTTTATTTGTGTATTCTTAAGCTGTAATTTAGCAAATATGAGTAAAAACGTAATCGCTTTGACAGCTTCATACTGAAATGTAAATTTGTGAATTTAATACTTTTCTTTTGAGAAAAATACGTTGGTAGTAATGTGTTAATGTATGTGAGGAAGCTTTATGTTAAATTTGATTATCATTGAAGTTGTTTTTAATAATTATTTATAATTTAATGTAAAATAAATGTAATTATTACAATTACCAGAACCAATATTTCGAAGAACGTTCTGCGATTCTGCAGACCTATAGTTTCCAACGATCAAGACTGGTTCCAAAACTAATTTTAAAGTAAAAAGCATACTACGAGGCTTATTCAGAAAATAGAGGACCATTTTGTCGTCAAAGTCTGAACTGCTCAATGAATTGAACAATGCGAGCTGCCGCACGCACTCGGGCATTATCATGCAAAAGCACGACTCCAGAGGGCTGCAAGGTCTCGTCATACATGTCTGCATTAATTGTCCCAAAAAACGATTCTCGATTGTTTGCTTGATTTTTTAGCTTTAGGGGAACTGCATTGATTGTTATTTGGTTTTAACATTTGTGTACCAAATTACAGTCTGGTCGCCAGTCACAAGTGATTCAGGTACTCATCGCCATCGGTCGTAGCGATGCAGGAAGGTTAGTACAGAGACCATTCGGTGGTTTTTGTAAACATCCGTCAACATCTTTGGCACCCAGCTCTCACAACTTTTATACATTACCCTACGTGTAAATTGAGGAAAATTAGTTACAATTTCCGAAATCTTGAAACCCACCAAATTTTCACGTATTTTCTTGCTCACTTTTCCTGACAGATATTCGTTGACAACATGTCTCCCATTTCCTCCATCATCATGCACGTTTGTTCAGCCAGCACCGAAATACCTACACCAGAATCTGAACTTTCATTCGCTCATGCCTGGACCATAAAACTCGCATATTAGCGGTAAATTTTGGAAGCGTTTTCGTTTTTGTACAATTCACATTTGGTAAGATTTTCTATCGTAGTCTTCATTTTCACGCTATATTTTACAACTGAACACAATATCAGAACTACGGCAAGGTGACGTGTGGCTAGCTCATCAACCACTAAATCACCGCCACAATGCACAAAATTGACTACGCCCCTCATTCGGCGGGAATATTTAAAGGGCCATTAGCTTCCAAAAAAACCTCCTAAAATTTTAGTCTGAGTATGAGTTCAAGTCAAACTTTATCAAGTTTAACATTCCATTTAGCAATTTGTTTGAGTGATTAATAATTGCTAGATGCCTAAAGGTATTCAATAAATAGCATGAAGCAAGACACCCTAGTAAATATAATATAAAGAATAAATAACCATTATTGTGGTTTAGATATACGTAAAGCGTTTAAAAACTCCAAGGTGCTACTTTAAAGGTTATCACGCGGTGTACAAGGCCAAGACCTGTGGCTAATAAATACTCTTTTAGTAGCAAAAATCGAAGTTGGGTGGTTAGCTATGTTTAGATTGGCGGTTAGTTGGGTGGATTGCAAGGAGTTAGTTGGGCGGTTTATGGGCAGTGAGTTGGGCGGTTAATTGGCTGTTGGTTAGTGGTTGGTTGGGCGGTTAGTAAGGCAATCAGATGGTGCTTAATTGTAGAGCAATTTGTTGAATGGTTAGTTGGCAAGATACTTCAAGCGTTAGTTGAATGATTAATGGGGTTAGTTTGTAGGGCATTTAGTTTGACGATTAGTTATGAAAACAGTTAAGCAGTTAGTGGAGTAGTTAGTCAGGCGTTTATCACGAAAGGTGGCAAGACAGTTACCTGACTGTACAGTTAGTTAGATAGTTAGTTCTACACTCAACTGTTGAACAAAGTCCAACAGGTGCCCTTTGTTGTACAAGGGACAAAAGAATAAAGGGAAGGGAGATATATCAAAAATAACTATCCTTTTTTTTGTATTTCATAAACGATATTTCGAAACAAAGAAACATGAAATACTGATTACTTGAACACAATTTAAATTTTACAAGATACTAAGAACGTTAAAGTATAAAATATAATACCGCATTAAACTATAGACATATGTAACTTAAATAAAACTCTTAAGAAGTAAATTGAAGTGGAAAAAAGTATGTAATAAAAATAAAACTAAACATTTATAATAAATGCTCAAGGTAAACACCATTTTTTAACATAACTGCGAACTTAGAATTGAATAGATAGGGTGGTTCAAGTGTATAAAACGTAAGTCCCTTACCACCACGCTATCTAGAACATCTAAATATGAGGAATACCTCTGGAGATGAGTTTTTCACCAAGCCAACAATGGAAGACTAATGCTGTGAACTTGCTTAGAAGGAATGGTGTACTGACAGCCATGCACTGAAATATGTTTCGATTTCGGCCTTTTGCTTTAGCAGTTAGGAGTAAAAACTTTTCGCTGACATTTACTTGGGCAAATTTCCATTCACAAAATATGGTATTCAACTAATCAATTTAAAAATTAGTCAATGTGGTTTGAATTTGATGACACTGGCTTTAGAAAATATACATCCTGTACAATAAGTTGGCGTTCTTCTACATTCACAATTTGACAATACTTCAGTTATTGTTGTAAATACCTCCAGCAATATTAACAAGATTTTCAGCTAATCTTACTGTTTTAATTTAAGCAAACTTAATCTAGAAAATTTGAAGTTGTTTAACAAAGCATTTATTAATTAAATCATTAAAAATTTATTAATTTTATAAAATTAATTTTGAAAATGTACAAAATGTTTATTTTTCTAATGCAATTTTAGTTTTACTGTTTTTAAAGTATTATGAAGAAAAATTACTGGCTTGAAATAAACCAATTCAGTATGTTGATGTAAACATAGTCAACAGGTCACTTGAAGGTCACCACTGTCACAACATAACCTCAATATTTAGTTATCGATTTTACGTATATTAATATATAATATAGTAATAACTAAGCTAACAGTAAAGCAATAAATGATAGAAACTATTATATGTAACAGATTTTTCTCTTTGAAATTGGAAAATTGTTTCATTGTTATTGTAATTAATTAAAGCAGTTTCTAGTATGGATTTGCAACTCCACAGCGATAACTTATTTAATTTTGTAAAGTGCGAGGTAGTTAATGAAACATGTTCAGTTAACACGGTACCACCAGTAACTGATCCTTTAAGTTTTAAAAGATTTATCGAACAATGTCCAAATGTGGAACATGCACAAGGTTTTTGTCCAATACTATTTGTAACTTCTACTAAACGTTACCATTGCAGTAAAACAAGAAATCAACGAGGATATAGATGTCCCTTCTTGGGATACAATTTCAAAGTGTCCTAGTCACAAAATCAACATTAAAACGGAAAATATTGACAGTGATAACAGTAATTTATCACCATTAGTAAATGAAGACCTAGACATAAAAGAAGAAAATAAAATACTCCACATTGATATTAAACCAATGGTAACTTTTAATCTTTTATATAACAACATCCACTAAAGTCTTAATTTTTAGCATAATTTCAAAGAAAAATACTTCGAGTGTGACTTATGTCCCTACAGAACATCCAGAAGGAGACATGTCCGTGAACATATGAGAACTCACACTGGTGACAAGCCTTTTGAATGTGAACTATGTGAGTACAAATCCTCTTGGAAGAATGCTTTGACACAACACATGAAAACTCATACTGGGGAAAAGCCGTTTAGCTGTGCAATATGCGAATACAAATCGTCACAAAAAAGTCGTTTACGTGAACATATGCGAACACACACTGGAGAGAAACTAGTTCAGTGCCCTTTGTGTGATTACGAATCATCCTGGAAGAGTGCCTTGAAACAGCACATGAAAACACATACTGGAGAAAAACCTTTCGAATGCAAAGTATGCAAATTTAAATTTTCAAGAGAGAGTCATTTACAGGAGCACATGAAAACGCATACTGGAGAAAAACCTTTCGCGTGCACGATTTGCGATTATAAGTCGTCATGGAGGAATGCTTTACAGCAACACATGAAAACACACACTGGGGAAAAGCCATTTGAATGCACGCATTGTCGATATAAATGTTCACAAAAGAGTAATCTATGGAAACACATGAAAACGCATACAGGAGAAAGACCATTTCAGTGCGATATATGCGAGCACAAATTTTCACAAAAGAGTAACTTGCACGCTCATATGAAAATTCACAACGGGGAAAAGCGAAGTTAATTAAAAACGGATTAAAATTATCCATAAGGAAAATGATATCAGCAAGAAAACATCACTAGTAAATAAAAGAGATGAGCAAACTGCGAACATGTAAAGCAAATGTAAACTGTGGAACTGAAACTATAAAAAGAAGAGACATTCAAAAAAGATTTGGAGTCTAATATTGCAGTTCCCAGTATTATTTAAATTGCCTATTATGTAGTAAAACTGTGCATTACATTTATTAAGAAAAAATTCTAAATATTTGTTGAATTAAATTTGTTGATTATGAAGATAAAAAAATAAACAAACTTAGAATATTTTTGTATTGATGTCGACTTTTAAAGGAAATAATCTTATGCATAAAAAAAATATCTTATTATTTGCTTAATACAAATATATAAGTTAATTGGCTGTATTTACTTGCTTACTATGGAATTAGAAAAGTTTATAACTAGGTCAGTATGGAAGACAAAATATTCATTTTAGCTTCTTACATTTTGGCATATTTGCTTTTGATAAAAAATCTCCTAAGTGAAGCATGTATAGTAATGCCTAAACAAATTTTGTTATAATAATGCGTTAAATGCAGTTCTGCGTCTCGGCAAAACTAAATCCTTAAATATATTTTTTGATTAATGTTTTCCTACATCTACTATGTGTAAACAATGGGGGTTGGTGAACAATATCTAGCATAGCTTCGGCTTTGAGAATTGATTAAATTAATATTATTATACACCTGTCGGTGTAAACTTTAACGAATTACAATCAGTTTTATATAGAAGTGTTTGAAATTAATGTAGTCATTGTTTATTTGTACTGCAAAAGTCACTTTAGATTAAAACCTCTTATACAGTTAAATATGTTACATAGCATAGTAAAGCCATTAATTAAATTGTTATTCAAATAAACAACACTGAGAACTTTGGTGTGGCCTTGAGTAAAAGGTGTTTAACATTATGAAATCAAATTCCAATTTCTGGATAACGGTGATTTAATTAAGTAAAGGAACACATTGTGGTTTAGCAAAGGAGTATCTGATTTTTTGGCAAAGTCTAGCTGCAGCAATTTTTTAAATCTTATCTACTTAAACTGCTTAATTTGAAATTTAACGACGTGTTTTTGAACAGAACAAAATAGAAACAATGATCAATAAAACGAATTACATTTTGATTAATCTGTTTTAATACATATTAGAAGCAAAATATCAACAAAATAATTATTTTATTATATTATTCAACAAAACAAATGTTGGTATTTCTAGAAATGAAGACGATTACTTACAATAGCAGCCTTAATAGTAGCTAGTAATAAGAACCTATAATATCACTATACTTTAAAAGCACAAGATGACCTATTTAATTGCTTTATTAAATTAATATGTATAGTATATGGCTGAGTCAAACGATGCTCATTGCGAGTCTAGCATTTTTTTCTGAATGCATAGGACACTTTTATGCCTTCGAATCGAAGATAATATCTCTTAAAATACCCAAAGCAATCAGAGCATACAACATAACTTTCTCTTTGATCATCTGCAATTCTATCTACATTTTCTTTTAGTTGTTGTACAGCTTGTATTAAATTTTGCTTTCAGTATAAAAATAATTCCCTTGTTTCTGTAATGCACTCAGCAATGTTGTAGTTCGTTGCCTCGTAGTTGCTGAATTACTTTATTTATTGATTTGTCATGTAGTTCTGGTAGCTTATATAACAGGTTCACAACGGTAGATATTGAGTAATTGAGCTTTTGCTTGGAAGGTAAAACTTATTTTCAGGTTTAAAATGGAACAACCTACATATAATATACATGTAATTAGCCAACAAGGTGGGCCGTCCGTAAAAGAGGCTTAGTTATCTAATAGAAAATTTAAACCAACTTTCTTCCACAATATTTCCAAAATTCACTAAAACTCTATCGCTGTTTGGAATATTCATTTCACTGGAAGTATTCTCTTCCACCACTGCCACTTGATGAGTATCTTTTAATTTAGCGTGTTCTGCTTGATTAACAGTGAGTATTTTTTTCTACTAAATGAGTTATTTGTACTTGTACTTGCAAATTGCTTAACACTTTGAAATGCAACATTACACGTTCTGTTATTAAAACTTCTGTGAGGTTGAAAATGTTCACCAATCTCTTTGGCATTACTGGTGTCAATAACCAAGGGTATCGCTAGCAATCGGGCACCGCTTAACGGCGGCACTTTGCAAGCGCGTTAAAAAATTACAATCCTTCATTTGTTAATATATTCGTCTGCTAACGAGAGTGCATGATAGAGGGATACAGTTAATGACGTCCTTCCTAGTAAATTTGGCTACTTGATACGGGAATCCCTGAATAGAATTGTACGAAGAAATGAAATTGTTTGCTACTCTACAGTACCGTGCAAATTAATTGGGACAATAGGAAAATACAATAATGAAGACACAACTAAAATATTTTATTAGTTTAATAGGGTAGTTAATAGTAAACATGGTCACGGGTCAAACGAGCTTTTTGTGGGACCCGCAACAGGATAGGTGGAAAAAGGCCTGCAGCTTAGCTCAGAGGAGTAGAGGGGGTTACGGAAACCGCTGATGGGAGAGAAATCTTCCTAGTTGTGTACACGGTAGGTCAAAATTAACGGGCGCCACCTTGCAAATCACAGCAGATTACCAATTCTCGTGGAAGGTCGAGAAGCCAGCAGCTTACGGGAATCGGACTCACCTTTTATTGGGGTCCATATCACAACGGCCACTTTTCACAACGGCCACCTCGAATTCTGTGTTTTCACAACGGCCACCGTGATCACAACGCCCACCAACGCTCTCTGTTCACAACGGCCACCTTGATCACAACGGCCACCAACGTCCTCTGTTCACAATGGCTACCGTGATCATAACGGCCACCAAGTTATACAACGGCCACCCCGAATTTCGTGTTTTCATAACGGCCACCGTGATCACAACAGCCACCAATGAACTCTGTTCACAACGGCTACTCTGATCACAACGGCCACCGATAATCCTGTTCCCAACGGCGACCGTGATCACAACGGCCACCAATGGTCTCTGTTCACAACGGCCACCTTGATCATAACGGCCACCACGGTCCTCTGTTCACAACGGCCACCG
>JABXWE010031230.1:0-12751 GCA_014611495.1 Limonius californicus
GTCAACTATACATACATTACAGTTAGAACAACAGATCAGCAAAAATATTAATAACTAAATAAAGTAGGAAGATATTGTCTTCGGCTGACAAGGTGGCATCGCGGGGCTGAAGCAAGGAGATTTCATTTCTTAGGAGGAAACGAAACAAACTTGCAGCGTTTACAGCCCGCTTTGCAGACATTTACTAATATAATCGGGATTACTACACATAAGCATTAAAATTTCAGTTGTATAATTATAAAATTATTTTGTAAGAATGTGCATATTCAATTTCATACAGCAAAAAATTAAAAATGACCTTGATAAATCATAAAACCAATCAATAAAATCCACTCTTGTTGTTGTTATCACTATTGCATTTTTTCTTACTATAATTTAGTGCAGCGTATTCTCAACGCAGAAGAACTGTTTTTATGTAGAATAGTAACGCAGGGATTGTGGTCTTAAATGGGCGACTATTTTCAGAAGGACGCATTAGGCCGCATTACTGACTCATGTCATCTCATCAGCCGAGTACATCGTCGGCGGTAAGTTTTAATGGGATAATGAAAAGTAATCATTAACGCAGTGTTCCACAGTGCCTCAATAATGGCACTGGAATTTCAATACACCATTTTCCTACAAATAAAATATTATTACGTGCTTTGAAAATAGCCATAAGAATTGATAAAGTCATCGCAACAAACATGTTGCTATGCAGTATACATTTTGTAAAATATGCTTCTTATTTCGTAAGTATATCATTTGTACTGTATTTTAATTTCTATCTTTCTAATCTGGGCATGTATTATTAAATATAATTGTTTTTATCAAGATATTGTATAATTAGTGAACGTCGCCAGTTTCATTATCATTGTCTAATGGAGGATTTCTCCTATGTTTTTGCCTTCGAGCAAGACGTGGAACATAAATTTCTATTTCCAATTCTATTGCAATGTCTTGGGATTTTTAAGTAATTCGTCAGTGATTTGATCTGCGTCCTTACGGTCTTTTTTGAATACGTTAAAGATTCCTGTATTGTGTTCTCCCAACGCGATCAAATGGTCAGATGGTCTTTGCTTGCAAGACGTTAATTACTGGCCCCAACACTGCCGAGTATTTTTCTATTGTAATTAAGGCAACGGTGAACAATGGTTTCGTAACCGCTGGATGCAACTGGTATGCAGATTTTCTTGTGGCATAGTTTCCCTCTGTGGATAATTTTTCTAGCGCTTTCAGACGCTCTGGGAAATTTTGAGGAAATTTTTGAATTGATTTATATTTCTCTGACCATCTCGTCTCACACATTCGTGTGATTGGGAGCAATTCCTACTAGCAGTCGATTCCCTGAAAAACTTTATTGTATCCTTTATAGTGGCAATAGTATTTTTAATTTCCGGTACCTCGTTTGCATCGTTCACCACAATATTGAGTTTGTGGCTTGAGCAATGAAAAAATAATGCTCGAGAATATTTCTTCTTCCTTAAAATCGCCCTCTTTGCCTGCCATTGTAAAGCAGCCGTCGAACTATGCAATACTGTGGTGGAAGATTACAGCTAACCAAAAAATTGTCAATTGCTTCGGCCATTGATCTTGTGCTTTTAGTTCAACAAAACCTACAAATTCTTCTTCGTTTGCTGTCAGGCAAATAACGTTCGGATAGGTACATGCGCATATTATTAATGTTCACGGTTTTTTAGTAGCTTTTGGTATTGACTGGTAGCACGTGAAGAAACATTGCGAATTGCCGAAGATTCCGCTATGTTAGTGGATTTGCTGCCGTAGGCCGTTTATTTTATTATATTTTTGTCCAATTGTCGTAGAACACGGCAATTGCCGTAGCAATGACAACACTGCTTAGATATTCTATAACGCTACTAGAAGCTTTGAGAATCCACACCATCTAGCGTCTTCGGATGCAAGGAGAATAGAGGCGAACGACGAAATAGTTCTGAGATTTCACAACAGATGACTCTAGGTACACTTGCTACTAGCATAGGCTAATAAATACTATTTATATTATAAATAATATTTATTAGCCTATGCTACTAGTCAATATTCATTACACGTTCTGGTTTTCTTCAAGCTGATACTGAATTGATACGTCTGTCCGTGTGGCGAGGCGGGATACGAATTCGGTTTGCGAATTTTCCTCTACCCTTCCCCATACCCCTCACTGGGTACGCTCTTACTTTGATTCATTACACCCGTTTTTTATGTGGGTTTGCCACTACAGTACACCGAATATAGCTATCCGAGTGACAGCCTAGTAGTAGTGTATTGTCAGACGTATAAATTTACCGATTCTTTTTAAAACAATTTCTTTTTATTGCCATTTTGGTTAGTTTGGTTCTAATTGCTTTTTATGTTTCGCATATGCAATTAAAAAAGACACTCGATGTGCTCAAAAGTTTGAGCGATTCTGACGATTATCACGATCTTTACAAAGTGATTTTTTATAACGAAGTCTTGAAAATAATATTTTTTTGTTAATTATTGGTTCTAATAAGTAATATCTGTTTAATATTATATTATTTACTAAATGACAGAATAATGGTGCATCTATAACACTTTTTAGCTTCTATGTTTCTTTCCGCATCAATCACAAATCTTATAAATGTATTTGCATGGCAGCTTTTTGCTTTATCAACACAATTAAATGAAGGTACATAAACATGAAGAGTTAGACCAGTTGTACGTTCAAACGAATTCACTGTAATTATTTTTCTTATAAAAACAATTATTACGAACTGTCAAAATTCTATAAAATGTTGATTCGTACGACTCTCCTCTTCATCCTACTGCTGGACCTGGACCTCTTCTCTGTCATGTACTTCTATTCAACTCTAAGATAGAACCACGGGGGAACTACAGTTTAACATCGAATGCGAACAATAGAAACACAATATTTTTATATGCTGCGTGGATTGCTGTGGGACTGAACCCAAGTTATAATCGCCGTCTTGCCCAGGAAGACAGCTGAACTACCACCATACATGTACATTACCATATCAAATTCTGAATACAACATTAAACATTAATATGTTGATGTAATTTGGATCAAAATAAACGATTTCTTTTTTTTATTGCAAGGGATAAGATATAATTCAACTCACCAATTTTTGTAATTCTAAAAGAAAATTCTTTTTCTTTATATACATTAAAAAGTTGACGAAAATGGGAGAAGCGTTACCTGTAATAGAATTCGCATTTACTTATAATGGATACCTCATATTATATTAAACAAATTCTGTTGATCTATTTTTCACAAGTTAACATGGTTTGCGCCGATTAATAATTTACAGAATAAAAATTTACGGGAAACATCAAACATGTGAGTTCAATTTTTCTTCATTATATTATATTTGTTTAAACCTATATGCACATTTTTGTCAAACAACTTTTGAATGTCCTGCGATAATTAATGCCGAGATAATTTTTAGTAAACTATACAAAGAGACCAGTAATACCAATAAAAAAATATACTTGCCACATCCGTGTTGTTAATCTTGGTATAGTATGCAGCTCGGCAACGAAGTCATTCAAATTTATGTAGGTAGGTATATATTTTCCTTTTACTGGCAGTGTAGACTACCCTGTATACTTCTTCTTCGTCTGTGTATAGGTCAATGACCTGTCAATTACCTATAATGGAGTAGGTTGTGTGAGTCCTCTTTACACGTATGCAGGACAGGAGGCTAGCTTAACCCGCCGAACAGAGAAGAGAAGTTCCACTACAAGGTTTACGATTGTCAAAGATGTTTGTATGACAACCGGGACCGACGGTTTTACGTACCTTCCGAAGCATTACCGGTTGCATATTATGCAACTATGTACATTGGTCCGCCCATCCAATTACTGACCAGCGCGGATTGTGCTGGACTACGAATACCGTTTGATCGGCGCCCGCAGCGCTCCGCTATGCAATTTCTATTTTCACAGTATATTGCGACATAGTAAATACAAGTCATCTTATATTATTAAGTCTACCTATATAAATACATCTGAATGGTTGTTTAGGAATGCTATGCAACATTGCAACCGATACTATCCTTTATACGAATAAATTAACTAAAGTGACACCGTAGAAAGTAATTTCTTTGGATTGGTATTAATGATCTCGCTGAACACACCATAATGATTTTGCGTAAATGGCGTATGGTTTATAATGCTGTGATGGCAAATTAACTAGGATTATCTAATACCATTACTTCTAGCTTGTCAAAACTGATATTTCATATTATAAGTCAGTTATTTACAGGGATCCGACTAGTTTAATAAGCACAGCCAACTGATCTGCACATTTTATTTATTTATAAAAATTAATTCTGCAAACTTAAAGACATATTAATAAAATTCATTGTTTTATCCTAAATTTTTAAAGATGTTCGAAATTTTCCCCTTGCACGTCTTCATCTTCTGAGGGAGAACTCCGCAGCTTTTCAAAATTGCAGCTTGGTTCAATTCGTTGTTTACAGATGGTTTGTAGACTAGGTTATTTAGGTAACCTATAACGCAAAAGCTAAATCGCGAGGGTATGTGTTTTTGGGGATTAAATGTTAATAAAGCTTAAGGAAATGGTCATTATTTCGCAAACGGTTGGCTTCTGGAGCCATTTTACTATGACTTTTCGGCTATTAAATATTTACTTTCTGCAACACTCTACATCTACTTAACGAGAATAGTTTAGTGTTTAGAATACTTGACCTCAATTCCCGTAGTTATAACGTATTATTCAATTTAGGCGTTTCTTAAACATGTATAATAAAAATTCCCTGATTCAACTACCAGATGTCAAGTAGCGAATCTTTACCAACCTAGCAGGGTGGAATTAGTTGTAAATATACCACACTGAATTCTAATTTTAAACGTCTGGATCCTCAAGAGATGGCGCTGTGCGTTGAGATAATAGTAAAGTTTCATGAAGAATCTGCAACAAGCAACTTCAATAAATCATTAAAGGTGGCAGAACATGCAACATAAAAAGTAGTTACAGTAATGTCGATAACAATTTCAAATTTATGTTGAATCGTAGATATTGGCATTGATTAATAATCAATGATATTGGTAAGATACGCAATCAATGAAGTTTGATTTCCATTTATGTTAATAATTAACGGTTTAAATTAAAAATCTACGATTTTTTTTTGAAAGAAGGGTGTCTTGCTTTTTTGTGGTTCTTCTCCTCTTACGTATGTCGTGAAGTTTTGGGTGTTTTGTTGATCATGGTACTTATTTCAGTTTGAGGTAAGTATTCTTACTTTAATTTCACAATGTACATATATTGTGTTTGCAAATGTAAATTACCTGTGTGACCTAAAAAACCCGAGAAAAATTTCAAAATATTTTATACAAGTAATCCTTATAAAAGCTGTGATAAAATGTTTTCATGCCTTTTTAAAAAACGCAGCAAAAAAGTTTGCCAACTACACTTCGATCAGTGATATTTTAGAGGGGAAGGTAAATTATACTATTGCAGCCACCAATTTGCCTGGTAAGTAGGTACACTACCCTTGATATGTAGTAAGTATATCTGTTCGTAAAAAAATTACAATTATTTTAGAACAACTGTTCTAATTTGGGACATTGTTGGAATAACCTTTACAAAACTTTTGTGTGAGTTTGTGTTAGCTACAAAAGCCTCTGGTATTAAATGAATTACTGGTGTTAGATGTTGAATTCCTAAAATGTTATTATATTATTTTAGAAACAGCCGAGGAGATGCTGCCCACACGTACACTATCCAGAAGTTCTGAATCAACACCGTCTACAAATTGATATATCAGATTCATCCAGAATGGATGTACCAAGCCCATCTTGGAAGAATATATATATATTGTCCATTCCTAATGCACGTCTCATCTTCAGTCAGTAGAAAGTAGTATTACTAGTAAAATAAATAAAGTCTTTTAAAAAACCCATTGTCTATACTTATTGCAGACAAAGAAACAAAGAAAATCATAAAGGCAGTTAGAAAATTATCGAAGAATGGTGCTGTGATGAAAAAAGTAAATACTTGTAGTTTTGAGTTAATTTACAAAACTAGTTATTTTTAATTTTTGAACTATTACTGCAATTGGTGGGCGTTTTACGACAGGAACAATTAATGCCCAAGACGAAAGCTTTGTATAGAAGGACACGTAAATTGTAGCATACTGCACGTGTACTAAATAGAAAGGTATTTAGTTGTCGAAGGAAACTGATGATCGCAAGGCAATATTCATATACTGCAACATTTTCAAAAATATCAAATCAAGTTAACAATGCAATTAAAAAAAAGAAGAGAATAAAATTTTCTTTGTCTGAAAAAATTCTATCTTTAGCTTTGTAAAAGAGCTGCCTGAGATCTTATAGAAATACATTACTCTGCAATATTTTTTTATTACCATCACCAAGTATTCGCAATAATTTATTAAATAAAGTTTTGTATTAATAATTTTATTGGTTGTTTACGGTGTGCGTATGATTACATAATCTTTAATTTATAGAATGGTTCACATATAATAATTAATTTAAGGAATAATTTAATTCGGGGCAAAAGTGACAACTTTTAATTTTAGAGAATGTATAATATGTAAAGATAATCTATCTGATAGTACAATAGATAATTCTACTTCCATGTTTCTAAATGAATATTTTAGAAAACTTAATAGAATTAGGGAAGTTAGGTAAGGAAAAGCCAAATAATGTACCTATCTGATAGGTTGCAAAATGAGGTTTACAGTGTCGAACATTTCCACATTTTCAACCACAATTCCCTTTCTCCTTTGATGCCTTCCAAATTGTAAAAAGTTGCACAAGATGAAGTACTTTTATTCCATTCCTCCAATGAAATATCTCTATGTTACTCGGATGGAAATATGTCAATGTAAATGCAGGCAATTTGTCTGCAGAAAATCTCACTTTTGAAGATGATATGGAATCCAAGTAAGGAATTATTAGAGACCTCCAAAATTCGGATGAATTTTCGGCTGGAGGGTTGCTTCCATGCATTGTCGGTCAGCAACGCGGGTTGCGGTTATATCAACATTTAAGTGCTTTGCAATGTCGCCTGTTTCTTTCAAAACGTTTGCTGTGACGTTCTCCGCATCTTCCCGATGCTCTCTCAGCATTACGAGAATAGTTTGAATCTGCTGTTTAGCTTTAAATATGTCAAGAGCCTTCAATTGAAGTGTATTTGCTACGGATTCCAGTATAGAGACTACTTCGCAATTAATGCTACTGACACAACAAATGAAGAACTGCACGTCGTTGCATGCATTTGATGTGCATTACCCTCTTCAGCTAATGTCTCTAATGTTTCAACAACATCAACGAAGTGATCCTTAAAAACGCGGATGCTCTTGTACTTCGCTGATCATCTAGTCTCACACAATTTAAAAATGTTCGCAACAAGCTTCTGTCGTAAAACGGACTCGCGAAAAAATATGATTATCTCCTTGATAGTTCCAACGTAGTTTCGAATTTCTGAGATAACGTTTCAGTCGTCCACGACAAAGTTTACCTTGTGCGAGGAGCAATGGAAATACAAGGCTTTATTGTACTTTTGCCTCAAGATCGCCTGCACACCCCCTTCTTTTCCCAGACATGGTGGAACATCTGCCGAAGACTAACCCCACACACTTATCCGGGTCTAGGTTGACATTAGTCACAAAATCTTCAATGGCTTTGGTAATACTTTCGGCGTCAAGCTTTTCAAGCTCTATAAAGTCTAAAAATTCGCTACGCGAGTGGCGGTTATATCAACATTCAAATGCTTTGCAATGTCGCCTGTTTTTTTCAAAACGTCAGCTGTGACGTTCTGCGCATCTTCCCGATGCTCTCTTAGCATGACGAGAATAGTTTGAATGTGTTGGTTAGGTTTAACTATCTCAAGTGCCTTCAATTGAACTGTATTTGCTAAGGGTTCCAGTATAGAGGAATATTACGCAATTAATGCTACTTACATAACAAATGAAGATCTGCACGCCGCTGCATGCATTTGATATGCATTTTTCTTGTTGTTTATATTTTTTATGTTTTACTTTAAATTGTTTCTACCTTGGAAGGGGGCAGCTGCCCCCCCCTGGGTACGCCCTTGGAACAAGCTAATTTACAAGTGAAAGAAATTTTTATGGAACTTTAAATTTAACAGGCGGAAGTTTTAGTTTCTTTATTAATAACATTTCTGCGTGATCTGTGGTGTGATTTTCTTTTAAACTAAATATTCTGCACGTTAAAGTTAA
Organism: Limonius californicus; assembly: GCA_014611495.1. NCBI lineage: Eukaryota > Metazoa > Arthropoda > Insecta > Coleoptera > Elateridae > Limonius > Limonius californicus. The sequence continues at coordinate 8,205 of JABXWE010031230.1, forward strand.
ATTGACACATTTTATGCGTATTTCTGTAATACTTACGTGCGGAACCAAATCATCTAGGTTCAGCATCTAGTATGGACATAAACCGTAGGAGTATGGCTCCTCACCAGATGCGCTGAAGATGGTTTTACTACTTTACATAGAACATGAAATACCCTGCAACCTGCCCAAATATCCTTATTATGGTGGTATCGGCGGGAAATTCAAAATACGTATGAGGGGTACACGGGAAATATAAAAATATAATAGTTACTGAATTATTTTTAAACAATTCTGATACGCTATGTTGGCACAGCTGTTTCACTAACTGTGTATATGTTCTATATTATCATCTTTAGAAGATATAAATTACGTTTGAATTTTTGGGAGCAACAAAAGAACAAGTCCATGTAACTATTAAGTAACATCCTCTTCCATCCATTAGTTTATCGTCGGGTATCACAAACGGTAGATGTTGGTATTTTTTATCTGTTTCAAAATGAGAGAACTATAGGTTTACAAAGTTTAAAGTTCAATTATTTCTGAACTTTGTTTTTACAACTTTAAACCCTTCATAGGTCATTTAAAAAAATCCAGTGGGTAGGATTAAATGTGTATTCATAACATGTTTGTATGAATTGTACAAAAAAATCTCATTCTGTTGGCGATTCCGCTGTTGCATCGGTCGCTTCCGTTTCAACAGCTGAAGGAACTTCATCGCCAGCAGCTGGCGTTTCTTCGCTAATGGGAGACAAATCCTCAGGAGGAGCAGCTCCTTCTCCTTCGTCTCCTTCATCTCCTTCATCGCCCGCCCCAGCTTCTGATGGAGGTTCTCCTCCCTCAGCTTCTGCTCCTTCGCCGCCATCGCCGGCAGCTGCTTCAGAAGGTGCTTCACTTACTGCAGGTTCAGCGGGAACCTCTTCAGGTGGTGGTGGTGGTGGTTCTGGTGTTGCTGGCTGTTCAACAACCTCTTCAGGAACTGGAGAACGTTCTTCTTCCACTGGTGTTGCTGGTGGCGCAACAGATGGAATTTCTTCTTCTATAAGTTGTATGCGGTCGACGTCGATACTTATAGGTGGACGTGCCTTCTCTTCTACTTCTTTAGAGAGTCTCTTTGAATCTTGTCGTCTCTGAGTTCCAGGAATAGGAAGGAACAATTTAAATTCTTGCGGCATTTCGTCGTCTCCGTATAACCTGTCGGAGAAATAAATGCGCCTGATACGCACATTCGCGTGAATTTGAACACGCACTGTTTCTAGATAAGTCGACCCTGCAAAATAATTACTTAGTGAACAATTGGTTAAATTAAGAACGCTAACCATTTTACCATAAGCACGCCTAGTGAAATCTGATAAATTAAATTGAATTTGATTCCAACCAGGACTTAATCCAATTGGCATAGTAGTGCAAAACGGGCGAACTTTAGTTGTTGACTGGAAATTTGAAACGCGAAATCTTCGGCGCATATCTTTGTCGTCTTAAAAAGTTAGAAATTATCAGTACAATATTTCTTAGTATGTGCATGTGATGTTCGAACTGATAGGATAGGACAGAGTAAAAAAACCAACCAGCAATTTGTATCTCAAATGTAAAATATTTCTTCATATTTTTTACGACCATAACGAGGAAGGGCAGTTTTATTCCGAGGGATGCTCTCGCTTTTATTGGACAAGTAATATATGTGGTAGCGACATTGGTACCTGAGAGTTCTAAAACCAAAGATTTTACTTCGTCATCCACTACTCGCCGAATGTGGCCATTCTTCACCTATTAAAAGAAATATATCAATGAACTGTAATCATTAACTGCGGATTATATTTTCCCTCTAATTATGTGTAATCAGTAAGAAGTTAAATTCGTAACAATATTTCATATAACTTTAATTATGAATTTACTGCAAACTATTTCGCATTTTTCGAAAATCAAGTGTACTTAAAAAACGAAACATTCAGTAAGTACCTACTATTTATTCGTTTACTTTTTTATCAGTTGCATACATTTTGTGTACCGTACAAAGCATGAACTAATAGGTATATAGAATTGTTAGAAAGACTAATGTACGTTACTGTCAGGTTCAATATAACGGGTGTTCAAAAATAAAAGCATTTGAAGTTGGCTCTGGTCAGAGCCACCCCTTGGGCAATAGGCTCCTTCTTTCAAAGTTATGTTTTATCGCCCCCTTCCAAGAATTTTTTTAATTCATTTGTTATACATTACTTTACCTTGTAACAGGTAGGTAGGCTACACATATTACAACTGTTTGTATGGCATAGGTATCTTAGTAAACTTGACATTGTTTAAATAAATAAAAATCACAGTAGTTATGTTGGATGTACTAAGAAACTACAATGAAACTATTTACTAATAAATAAGATGCAGTTTGCAATAGGTATAGGTACAATATTTATTTCGTTTAATTGAAACAAAACAAACACGGAGAACGCCAAGATAGCATAACATATGTTGACATAACAATAAAATCAACAAGAAAATTAAATTAAATAAAAACAGAAACAAAAACACTAAATAATGACGTAATAAATGTTCAAACTGCCGTCCACTTTGTTGTTCACATAAGTCAATCCGCCGTAGACGAGAATTTCTAAGACGAGTTACTCTGTGCGGGATAATTGGCCTACATCAATAATTTTTTCACGTAAAGCTTGTACGGGAGTTTTGTAGACGTCGGTTTTTTACATTACCTCGCAAAAAGAAATCTAAGGAAGTCAAGTCCGGATAACGTGAAGGATAAAGATCAGTTGCACTTCTTGCGATCAATCTGTTATGGAAAGTTTCGTATTGGCAGTTTCTTACAATTTTATGGAAGCGGCTAGGTGGTGAGTCATTTTGAAACCACGTACGTTGTCTAACATACAGAGTCTTCTAAAAGTTGAGGCAAATGATTTTCTAATGTAAGAAAATATATTTTGTAGTTAAAAAGAAAAGGTAACTATGCATTTCATGCGCATGTGAGGGGTATAGCTTACCTACTTGTTACAAGATAAAATGATAACACTGTATACATTCTCCATATACGTATGTGTACATAAAAATAGGACTAATAAAACTTGTTTTACAAACTAAAACAATCAACGCATATAATTTAGACTTTGGTGTTTGTACAATCGAACTTTCATATACGGATATGCTAAGAGACCAAATATTCGTTATATAGAAAATTCGATATAGTGGAGCAGCAAAATTGATCTTCTTCTGCCTCTGTGTACAGGCGAATGACCTTCACGTTTATTTTAAGTTGTCAAAACTGCTTAAATACTTCAGAAATGAATGTGCAGTAATTTAGAAATGCGACACTTTCAATTATATATCTTTGCACAGTGCCATGCCTTTTTTTAATTTGTCCCCCCATCCAATACTTGCTTGAAAATAATGAAGCTGATTTAATTTTGTTGAATAATTAGCGTTTTATTTTATTAAACAACCGGAAACGGGAAAATTTTGATTCCATGCTAATTTAACCCACTTTAAAAACTGTTTTGTCAATGTCCTAGTAAACACCTTTTTCTGTATAAATCTACGTTTTCGGTTTACCTAATGAAGGTGTTACGATTTTTTAAAATTATAGAATATGAAAACGCGCTGCTATATGTTTTCCTGTGTTTGTCGATTTCGTCTAGGAGCTTTCAGGTTTCACATACACTTAAACAATTTGTGCTTACAATTTTATAATTTTAGTAATACGAGTAGACTATGCAAGAATGCAAATACAAGTACAAACAAAATTTGTGAAATTGTATGTATATGAAATCTCCGATGACGGTGGACGGACTTTCTTGTTTCAAATGGAAAAGAGGTCGTTTTTAAATTTGTAAGCCAGAAAATATTCGAAATTCGATATAAGCCAAAATATCGTTAAAAGTGTTCTCTTTGTTACACTCCTTTAGAAAAAATATCACTTATTGTACGTATATTTATCGTCGTAGTTTTACACGCCACAAACATTTCTAATTAGATTTTTTATATGTAGAGCATTCATAAAATCCATAAAATTATTCTCTTTTAATATTTTGATAAATCTGTAAGATGTTCTTCGGACATTGTTGATAGCGAATAATATTTTATTAATTTTAATTTTGAAAAACCCCTTCCTGCGAAAGCTGAGGATACAGGTTACGTTTGTTGAATTTACTGTTCATTTTTTATCGCCTTTCTGCTTATTTTAAACCGTGCAATGTATGTAGTAAAGTGAATGAGAGATGACTAAGAGCATTATACATATACAACTTTACTATTATTTATCTACTTGAAATGGCGACCCCTCCTAATCAGGCGCCTTTGTGCCGGGGACAACCTGCACACCCGCACGGGTTGGCCAATGGTTACAAAACGTATTTCGAGATATTATACACCAGTTTCTCTTTTGAACAATCATGTCATTATTGCCATCTGTCATATAGCTTGCGATATTACTTTCCCATACCTTATAGGTATAGGGTAAGTATTGAAATCATGAAAATTTTCGAAATCGAGATTTTAACGGATATATCCGTTTTGGGTCTCTAGGAACCCAAAAAAGTGGTTTTTAAAAAATGTCTGTCTGTGGGTGGGTA
>JABXWE010031231.1:0-16719 GCA_014611495.1 Limonius californicus
TGAAATGAGAACATTACGTACAGTAGCTGGAAAGACGTTAAGAGACAGGGTAAGGAGTCAAATTATAAGAGAAACGTGCCAAATCCAAGATGTTGTAAGATGGGTAAGACAGCGCAGGAGAGACTGGAACCAACACATCAGTCGTATGAACAACGATCGACTGGTCCGAATAGCTAGAGATGGAAAAGTCCATGGAAAGAGGCTTCCGGGAAGACCGTTGAAAAGGTGGAAAGAATGTTGGCAATCCACATCACAGGAAAATGCTGGAAATAACAGGCCTTAATGCCTAAATCAAGTTGAAGAAGAAGAAGAAGAAATAAAGAATTTCAAAAACGACTTGCATATGTTTAATCACCGATATCTCCGAAATGGTTTGTCAAATTTTCATGAGATTTTCACCTTACCGCGCAAAAGTTTCGAATACTAGTCAACGTTAATTGTACGACGTTCTGTAAAACAATAAACAAACAGCACCTCTTGAGAATCCCAAAAAAAGGTTGCCATTAAATTACTTTTACCAGCTGATAGCATAGAGTATGCTTTCTGTGGTTTTGGAGATACCATGTATGGTATAGATGGATGCATAGTATGACATCACTGCACACTTGCACGTTTTGACTCAGGAGAAAAATAATACACTTAAATTTCATCAGTTGTTATAATTGAAACATATAGCTGCAGTAAAGAAGACGCGATTTGCAAACGACTCAACTTTTGCTCTTCGGTCAACAAGCGCGCAATGCACCTGGCACTCGCTTTACGCCACTTTAACTTGTATGATATCTTCCGACACTAATGTGTACATTTTGAGAAATTTGAAGAACAGCTACCCCCGTCTATCCTGCTGAATAACGGCTGTTTTTCTTAATTTTACGATTAACTGAAGTTGCAGCTCGTCATGCATAAGGCTTGTTTTCTGCTCGGGTTTTCACATCTCTAAAAGATGTCGACCACTCATACACCTAACTTTTAGCAAGACCTATTATGCTTGCAATCTTGTAAGAATTTCAGCAAATTTACGCCTTCATTCGTAAGAAACTTGATTATTATACACTGGCAAATAAACATTATAGTGAAATAATTGCTAGTCGGGGCAACCATAAATTAATTCAATTTTTAGAATTGTCTTGAAATGAGGATAATTTATACATTCTTGTTTAATTTTGAATATTTTCCTTATTCTGTTTTGAGAGTTTAATAGAAATGTTTATTTTAAATCTCTAAAAACACAAAAAAAAAATTTTAGAAAATATCATCTCGTGTGTTCATACACGTATGGAGGCACTCATTGGGCCTGGGGGCGGGGTGGTTGATATCGCCGCAACAGCCGATTTGGGCAGATTTAAATCTAGAAGTTTGTTACAAATTTATTCCACAATAGGCTTCTGAAAAAATTCGAAACCGAAAGCGGAAGTTACATATATTTTATTGGTATCATATTTTTTGTAAAAGTTAATCTACTAACTGGAGTGTTACGAAAAAGCTGAGTACTAAATCGACCGCTACAATTTAATAAAAATTTCGAAATTACGGCCCGTTTACTCAAAAACCCTTAATCCAATTGACTGAAACTTGAAGTACTTCATAGCGCTTAAGTTCTAGATTAAGAAGTATCCAAAAAGTTTTGAAACAAAGGATTTGTAAAAATGGAGCGCTTTCTAAATTGTTATGATTTAATAAATATTTTCCGAAAACTACTCTAAGGCTTTGAATTAAATTTTATGACATAATAATATTCCAACGAAAACATAATTAACGAAGCCGAATCATTAGTCCTGTAATCGCGACCATTAAGTCAGTTAATGACTCCTAAGCAGTAAAATATAAATGATATACAGGGTGTTTATCAAACATCCGGAAAAAATTCAAGTGGTTATTCCCTGGACTATTCTAAGAATATTTTGTCCTTTGATGATTTTTGAAAAGCCGCTTTGTTTCGCAGATAAAGGGCGAGAACATTTTTCGACAAAACCAATTTTGAAATTTTTCAAATTATTAATCTAGCCGAAATAAAAGTATGGCGCACTACACTGGGCTTACCAAGTAAAAAAAATTTTAAAAATGCGTTGTTATCTTTTAACAACATTCCGATTACTAAGAACGGCTGTTTTATCCACTAACAGCTGGAAAGTGCAGACATTGAAAACAAAATCAGTTTAAACGTGGATTTCATTTGAATACGTCTCATGATTGATCATTTTGTATGTGTCGAATTTGCTGAGAATGATTGACGTCTGGTTGTTTGACGTGTATTTTCTGTCTTTAATACTTAAACTTTTGTTAGTGAAGTCCTCTATCATGAATCGCTATACGAACGCCGAGAAGACTGACATGCATTTCATTTATGGACTTGCGGATGGTAATTCATTACAAGCTAGGCGGATGTATATTGAACGATTTCCTGACCGTAATGTTCCTGATAGAAAAACCTTCCAAAGTATTCATCAACGTCTTCAGGAAACAGGCACATTGAAACGAAGTGGAGGACCAGGAAGGCCAGTGACAGTAAGAACGGTAGAAGTAGAAGAGAATGTGCTGGACATGATACAGGAAGATCCAGGTACTTCTACTCGAAAAATTGCAAATACTTTGAATGTAAGTGATGGGACTGTTTGGAAAATTCTTAGGGACTATTTGTTGTACCCATACCACATACAACGCGTTCAGGCACTTCTTCCTGTTGATTTTCCTCCACGTATTGCAATCTGTCAATGGCTTCTGCACACATTGGTTCAAATCCCTCAACAACTGACGCTAATTATTTTTACCGACGAAGCGAATTTCTCAAGAAATACAATAAGGAATTTTCACAATAACCATGTGTGTGCTGAAGAAAGTACACATGAGGTACTTGAAAATGGTTTTCAACATCAGTTCTCGTTGAACGTTTGGGTTGGAATTGTGGGTGACTGGCTAATTGGACCGGTATTTCTACCAGGAAGACTTACCGGCGAGGTGTATCGCAACTTTTTGGAACAGACTCTACCTGAGTTTCTGGAAGATATACCATTGGCAACAAGAAATGCAATGTGGTTTATGCACGATGGTGCACCAGCGCATTTAGTGTGGTTGCTCATGAGTTTTTAACAGTAACATACGGAGATCTCTGGATTGGTCGAGGTGGACCTCACTTATGGCCTGTTCGATCCCCGGACTTAAACTCCCTGGTTTACTTCCTATGGGCCATTTAAAGTCATTAGTTTATTCTACTCCAGTGGAAAATGTGGAAGATTTAAGATATCGGATAATTGCTGGGTGTAACTCAATAAGAAACGACCCTGTGGTTTTTGAAAGAGTTCGGCAGTCAACGAGGAGAAGATTGGATTCTTGCATAGTAGCTGGAGGTAGTCATTTTCAACAGTTCTTGTAGATTAAGAAACTTATTTAATATACACTCCGAGAATATATTCAATGAAATACTTAACCAAAATGACAGTGGAGTAGTAATCAAGGCCGGAGACTGAGCGCCTTGGTTGATTGATACAATTCATACGGAGTATTTAGTCGTACACCTGCCGCGCTGGCCAGACGGGTTGGCGAGGGGGTAGGATATTGGCGGGCGGCCGAATTTGGAATGTTGCCAGGATCTAGGGTTAGGACATGGTTTCCCCCGGATAGGATATGGGAGAAAACCAGGACTCGCGTGGGCAGGGGAGCTTCCCTGAAGTAGATCTATTTCCCACCGGGATCGTAGAAAAGTATTTACCCGCTACCCCCTCCTTTACTATACTGGTGAATATTTCATCCTCGATTCGAGCAGTGTTATTCCTTAATAGTTCTCTGGATTCTTCTTGTGGCCTTTCTTGTAGATGGGTACGGTAATGCTATTTTTCCAGTCTTCTGGTATTTCTTCTCTTACTATAATTTTTTGAAAGTGTTGTTATTTACGAAATCGGTCTTTGTCCTCCATATTTTATGAGTTCATTGGTAATATCGTCTTTGCTTGGCGCTTTTCTATTCTTGAGTTTCTTTATTGCTGTTCTTACTCTACTTCGTCAATTTCGACACTGTTATCTTTGTCTCTTACGTCTTCTTCTGCGTATGCTAGCCTTTTTATTTCTTCAGTGTTGTTTTGCTGTTCTGAGTACAACCCTTTATAAAGTTCTGGCCACTGTTCGCTTTTGATGGAGTTTATTTGCTGGTGGCTACTTTTTCTTCTCCTGAGAATTTTCCATACTTTTCTCTGCGCGCCATATAGGTCACTTTCCATGTCTCTCGTAAAAGCTGCCCAGTAATCTTGTTTATTATTCTGGAGTTTACTCCTTTTCCTATTCTTATGTAGCATTGGTGTTCATCTTCATTTTTATTCGATAGGTATTGCAAGTATGCCCGTCTTTTTTCTTTTGCTAGGCCTTCGGTCTCTTCATTGGCCCATGGGGTTTTTATTGTTTTAGCATTAACATTTATTTTTCTCGTGCCTACAGCTTCTGTTGCTGCTTGTGGTAGGTATATTTTCTTTGATTTTATCCCAACTTCATTTCACTGTGTCTTCTTCTATGATTTTGTCGTTATCTATTTTATCATTTATTCGTCTCACGTATAAATTCTTTACACTGTCGTGTTCCAACGCTTCGATCTTAAGTTTCGTTGTGAGCTTAGGTGATGGTTGTTTTCTAGGTTGTATTTTTATTATTGTTTTACATAATACCATTTTGTGGACAGATCCTATGTTCGGTGACGTGAGGGCCTTTACGTCTGTTATTTGTTTTAGCATTTAGGCCCTATTTGTTATTACAAAAACTATCATAAATTGTTGTCCTCTCGAGCAATAAGTGTACTTATGTTGTGGTTTGTGTGGGAAGTAAGTGTTGTTAATTCTTAACTGATTGTGTGCACAGAAATTGATTAGTGATTCTCCATTTGGAGTCCAGGAATTATTTCCGTACCAATTCTGCCATTTAAGTCTCCCATGATATATATTTTACTCTTGTTGTTTAGTTTATCTAGTTGTGACAGTAATCGATTATACAATTCTTCTGTTTCTTCTGGTGGCTTTTTTACATCTGGCGCGTATACCGATATTAAATGCACTTTTTCCGCTTCTGTTTTTATTGTGACTATTAGTATTCTGTCGTTAACATAATTGATGTCATATATGTGTGATTCGAATTTTTCATGTATTCGCATTCCCACCCCTGGGGTCGTTTTATCGTCTTTCTTTTTTCCACTATATATCCGTACATAGGGTGCGTATTTAGCTGTTCCTTATCCTTTTCTTCGCACTTCCGATAGTGCGCATATGTCGATGTTATGCTCGTGTGCTTTTAGTATTATTTCTTGATCCCTGCTGTTCCAGGATCGGATATTCCAACAGGCTAGTCTTGTTATTTGTTTTTTCAAATCTTTTGTCCTTCTTATCGCGTATGTCTTCTTCTTTAAGGGGGGTCCTACTGCCGAGGCTCTGTGTTCTCTCTTTTTATCAATTTTAATATTATTAGTTTTGTTTTGTTTCCATTGCGTCGCTTCTTGTTCGTTGTCCTGATCGAGGTACTTTTCTTGCCGTGATTTGGTTTAAATCTTCGTACTGTGAGCTGTGTATGTGTTTATCGTATACAAGTAATCTATTAGTAAACAATGAAACGATAGAAAAGACATACTCTTATAAGTACTTGGGGACTTAGCTTGAATCCACCGGACAACAGAAAAAGGAGATACGAACAAGAATTGAAACCACTCGAGGAGCTTTTCTAAAAATGAAAACTTTGTTAACTAACAGAAGTCTATACCTATAATTGAGAATGAGAATGGTTAGATGCTACATTTTATCGATATTAATGTATGCGATGGAAGCATGGACACTGAAGAAAGAAGACATTAAAAGATTGGGAGCGGTAGAGATGTGGATTTACAGAAGATTAAGATTAAAAATATCGTGGACAGAAAGAGTGAGAAATGGAGAGGTGATTAGAAGAATGGAGAAGGAATTAGAAGCAGTGAAAACAGTGAAAAGAAGAAAACTACAATATTTCGGCCACATTATGAGAGGACCAAGATATATATTGCTACAACTCATAGTCCAAGGAAAAGTACAGGGAAAAAGAAACGTTGGACGAATAAGAACATCCTGGCTATGCAACCTCAGAGAATGCTACGGCTGCAGCACCTTCGAACTATTTAGAGCAGCCGTGAATAAAGTACAATTAGCTGTGATGATTGTCAACCTTCAGTAAGGAGACGGAACCCTCAAGAAGAAGAAGCAGTACATACACGGGAGCAAACAAAATATTTAAAATAACACACTACTCAAAAAATAGTGTCCAACCAAGATATTACAAATTAAAAACATTTTACTTTGGTTTTTCGAAAACAGAATTTAGTGGCTTACTTTATTCAGAAACCATTAAACCAATTTACATAGATGAAAAAAAATATTATGGTATGTACAACATCTTCCAAAAATAAAACAATTGTAAAAGGTCAAATCTTCCACAGCTTCTGAATATTTCAAGTCTTTCTCGAAAAGCTTTATTAGGATTTTCATTCCATTTTGCGATACTTGAAATGGCTGTCAAAATATTTCTTGTTGTGTTAAAGAATTTAACTTTTATCTAGTAATTTTGCATATTTAATGCTTCGTTGTTCAAAAGTTCCAAAGTTTTTCTTATTTCAAAAAAATATTCCTCTTAAATGGTGTTAAATTTTGAGATTTAGTACTTTTAAAGATTTATAACATTATTTTTTATTTATATTCGAAGCTCCTCAGCTCTGCTTGACGCGAAGAAGAATCTGCACTTGCTTTGAGTAAATTCCAAATGTAAATGTATATTAAGAACTTAAAACTATAGCAAACTTTGAAAAGATTGAAAAACAACAACAGAATTTAAAGATGGTTTAGGTAGAATTAATTTACCAAATACCAAATCCATGATATAGTTTATTTTAGATTTAGGGCAACAATTTCTACTTTCTACACTGCAAAAGATTAAATCACATCATCGAAATGGCTTCTACAAAAATTGCCTGTGGTTGATTTGCATATTTGATTGATAATACAGGGTAACATAGAGAAAATACAAAATTAACCTCCACATTATAACATGACAGAGAATATATGGTATATTGGAGTCTAGATATACTTATAAATCCTGCAGTATTACCAAATTTAAAATAATATTAAATATTGTTGGCATTAATAACCAAACTAAATAATTATTAATTACATTTTCGTAAACAAAAATGTTAAGTCCCATCAGCTGTGAAAGTTTTGTATGTACAGTTTTCAAATGTACATTACATAAAATTTTGCAATATAAATGTAAATATCGTGGTCTATATAGTCAACAAATTTTTATACTTGTGTAAGCACCTAAACCTTAATATTTTCTTCTAAAAAAAACCTTTGCGGGTAAATTTTTCCACTTTTTGCTAAATATGATTTATTAGTTACTACACATGTAGCAATCTGTTCAATACACTCACATATACATCTATCAGTTGATACACATATCGCGTGCAATTTTAAGTTCTAAGTCGAAAATAATAGCAACTTTGCAAGCTTTCACACTGTAATACGTATATTGAATAAATGATTCGCTTTTTTAAACTGCAAAACTAAGCGAACTGTTAATAAACACCACAAGCCGCGATACTGACAAACTTTAACCTTAAAATGTACTCGTGCTAGGCATGTGGGAAATTATCGTACAGGACCGGTTATACCAAAACGATATTTTTATTGGATAACCTAGAAGTTTAAATATTCTTAAAGTCTAAACTTACAAATATGAATTTCGTATTTTATTTTAATACTGATCAAATAATTCTACCAGTTTAAACAGTTCTAAGGTTTCCAAATTAAAATTATACTTAGACCGTAGCTGGATTAAAATACAAGAAAGAAATTGCACTACATTAAAATAATTTATAAAAATCCGTCCTTGTAACCTTGCCCAGGTTAAGTCATTATTTTACTGAAATGCATTGTTTGCGTGCAACGAATTGTGTAAAAAACAGCTCAATTTGTTTTCACAATGATTCCATAACTGAAATTCTACACCTGTATACAATTTATTGGAAATATTACGCCCAAATCTGCTCAAATTTCCTTTAGAAATTACTACGTTGCCTTCAAAACTTGATTGGCTATTAAGGTCAAATTACTTATGCCTTTTTGCTTTTCGGTAGCCTTTATGGATTAATTTCTGGAGAAATATGAAACACCTAAACTTATTACTAAAATAAATTTGCATTCTTGCATACAAAGCGTCACGAGGACGAAAAATAAAAGTGCTCTACACGTGCTCTGTTCGATCTTAATTTTATTGCACTTTATCACTGCTGAATTTCAATTTCGGCTAGATAAAATAGTTATAATTAATCGGCATCAATATGCCATATAAAAGGGTGAAAGCAGATTCTCTCAGTTAGTGCCAAGTTTTCATCATGGGATCCAAACTTATTCTTCTGACCGTGCTATTAACGGCTGTAAGTAGAACAAATTTTGAAAATTCTTATTTAGTCACCGAATACAATTCTGAATTTTTCTAAAAAAAGGCTGTTTAAATACGCCTGAATGGTTTTACATAAAATAATATAGTTAAGAGTGTTAATAACTCACTGTATTTGTGCGACAACTCAATTTTAGTTTCCTATTTAAACATGTTACAATTATAATACCCCGTTTGCAGGTGGTGATTATAGGATGCCATCCCCACAAAAAGCGATCTAGCCGAATGTCTACATCACAATCTGGCGAATCTTTTTCCCAACTTCAAAATCAATACCAACGGAGCGCAGAGGACACTTCAGGCAGCCAAGAGCAACAAGAACAAAATATAAAACCACGCTCAAGCAGAAACTATTCCGGAAGTTCAGAATACAAACAACATCAAAAAACCTATCAAGGAAAACATCACCAACAACAAGGAGCTTGGCAATCGGAACAACAATCTCAAGAACAGAACGTATATGGCAAACATCAAGGCCAAAAGCAATACCAAGGGCAGGGAAGTTCAGAATCCCAAGAGCAATCCCAAGAACAGCATATGGGTGGCAAATATAAGCCACAAGGAAGTTCGGAATCCCAAGAGCAATACCAAGAACAGCATATGGGTGGCAAATATAAGCCACAAGGAAGTTCGGAATCCCAAGAGCAATACCAAGAACAGCATATGGGTGGCAAATATAAGCCACAAGGAAATTCGGAATCCCAAGAGCAATACCAAGAACAGCATATGGGTGGCAAATATAAGCCACAAGGAAGTTCGGAATCCCAAGAGCAATCCCAAGAACAGCATATGGGTGGCAAATACAAGCCACAAGGAAGTTCGGAATCACAATCGCAAGAACAAACAAGCTCTCGCAAAAATCACCAGAGAAAACATAATTCGAGCACTCAGGAAGGTTCTTCTGAAGAGGGCTCCAGTGAACAACAATACGGAAACAACAAATACCAATATACAAAGCCACACACCCAGTATGGACAAAATCAGCAACAAAATTCCAACGAGTCGTTCGAAATAAGAAAGGCTGGAAAAACTGTCGTGCGTGTAAGTTTCCAAGAAATAACTTTCTTATCACAGCAAACAATAATTTTGAATTCCTACAGCACTCTGGGCAAAACTTATGGGGAAGATCCATTCAAAACCAACAGAAACGACGTGGAGGCTATTCTCAAGAGCAGCAATCAAATGAAAGCCAGACCAATTATTCAGGAGTTGATAACAAGGTACAATAATTATTATATTTAGTTTGTATGTTACCTTAATGACATCAGTGAATCATTAGATAAAAAATTGACTTTCCGTAATCATCATAATATATCGCGGCTGCAGTGTCGTTAAAAGATAACAAAATACTGCTAAATAGATCAGTTGGTTTAAATATTCTGTTTATCATTATATACAGAGTCATAAAACTTCTGAACTAAAGATCTCCTAATTACAGAGTCCCTGAAATAAATCGTCAGTGCAATAATTCATAAAACTGAGCATGCATTTTAGTTGACTACTTTTAAAAGAATATTTATTTAATATTCCTTTGTAAAAAATATCTTCGTACGGCATGTTTGTTCCCCCATAATACACAAAATAGCACAATGTTTCATGTTGATTAATAGGTATAGAAAACATTTCTAAATGTTAGAGAAAAATCCACAATATATTGGTTTCCTTAGAAATGGCTACATCCAATGTATTAATACAATCAGTGTATGTAGAAAGGGCGTATTTAATAATGCCGCTGCGATTTTTTTTTTAATCTTAATTAACGCACATTTACTCAGAAACTATTAATACAACTCCATACTTGAAGTTAGTTGGTAGCCGTTGGAGAATCGCTATATACTGTGAACACACATTTTTGATAATAAACCAATTGTGGAAATATATAAAATATATGTATTTGTCGAAAACAATTCTAAATATTATGACAGGATTTCTGAAAGGGCCACTGTTTGTTATTTATTTATTTAAGTTCATCTCTGAGCTTAATGTAAATGTTCTATTGCTCAAAAACGGATCCTCCAGTTTTGACAAAATGTACAATCTAGAAGTGTATCAAGAATATTCTATCTATCTATCTGCCTATATCGATCCAGATTGGATGTAGGCCTCTTCCAATGCTTTTCCATCTCTGCCTGTCCTTCGGTTATTGAATCCAGTCATAATCTGCCACTCTCTTAATATCGTCCGTTCATCTCATAGGGGGTCTTCCCTTATATCTTTTTCCTTGTCTAGGTCTCCTTTCCACGACCACTTTCGTCCATCTGGTACCCTCCAATCTTGCCACGTGTCTGTCCCACCTCCACTTCTGTTTCAGTATGCTAACTATTACATCTTCCACCTTCGTTTTACTTCTTATGCAAGTATTGCGTTTTCGATCTTTTAAACTTATCTGCAGCATTGTTCTCTCTATTGCTCTGTGCGCAACCGCCAGTGACTGTTTATTTCGTTTTGTCAATGTCCATGTTTCGGAAGCGTAAGTGAGGACTGATAGAATATTTTGGTTGAACAGTTTGGTTTTTAGTTGTTGTTCATTGTTACTTTTAAATACTTCTCCCCAACTGCTGAACGTTCTCCAAGCCAGTATATTTCGTCTGTTTATCTCTTTTTCTTGGTTCTAAATAGATATCACTTTCTACATCTTCAATGACGTTGCTTCCTAGCATGATGTTGGTTCGTAAGCCCTTACTGTTTATAATTTTTGTTTTAGCAGTATTTATTTTCAACCCTACTTCCAATGATTTTTGTTCTAAATCTGATAACATTTCTTTTAAATCCTGGACATCATCTGCAATGAGTAAAACGCCATCTGCGAATCTAAGGTGGTTTAATCTTTTGCCATTTATACTAATTCCGTTATTATCCCAGTCAAACGTTTTAAAGATGTCCTCTAAATACAATGTAAATAATTTGGGAGATATTGTATCTTCCTGTCTTACACCCTTTTTCATTTTTATAGGGTTTGTTTGTGTATGGAGTTTAACTTTACAGTTAATCAAGAATATTACGAACTTTTAAATTTTTAAAATATCCAGAAAAGGTAACGTAAATGCTTGCAAAAATTTATTTTCCAGAAACGGTTCTGAAGATTTCTATTATATGTTCGAAGTCAGGAATATTTAAACAGTTATTTATTTCTATTTAGGAAGCTCACTGAAGGCTTCAAGTATTAAGAAAAGTTTAGTAAGCACTTTAAAATAGGATCTATCGATTTAAAGAAAATTTAATACATTTTTCGCCAAATCAGAAGCAGAAGCAAAATTTAGGCCTACTATTTCGGTTTAATTTTGTAAAAGTCATTTTGGAATTACAAAAGTGCACTAATTATAGGTCCTCCGAAATTTACCTTTCTTTATCAAACATCCTCGTTTCAAAATTCAACTCTTTGTATATTTTATATTGTGTTCTTATGCCTGTTTATATACTGCATGCCCTTATTTGGATCTTGCTTAGCCTCCTTGTACAGTATAGCATAAAATCAGTACTACTTACAAAAGTAAATTATAAAAGTTCGATGGTATTTTTTATTATTTGTTGTTCACTGTTTTAGTATGTTGTTTTACATTGTTTGTAATCATATTTTCATGTAGCTTCTATCTAATCATATAGTATAGGGAATATCGAGACGTGGTAAATAGATAAATACGAGTACGATAAGCATCGGCGAAAAGCAGAAAGATCAACAAACATAAAACAATTCTTAAACCAACAATTTTCTATAAAAAAACATGTAGCAATTTACCGAGTGATTTAGTAGTAGTATTTAGGCAATCTGAACTTTATTTATTTTGGACTCTTCATATGTACTAAGATTTTTGAACCCAGAACCTACACTAAATCATTCGCTTGCGTGATACAATATCATATCTATTATTATACGCTAACCAGCGCTTACTTAAACAGTCGCAAACTATACACGATGTTCAAAGTTAAGAGTGCACTAACTTTCTTATGAATGGAGCTATGATGTAAATTGACTTATCAACTTTGTAATTGTTTTGATAGAAATAATATTTTATATTAAACACAAACGTTCCACCGCGTCATTAACCTTAAATTTCAATTAAAGAACTTACATTGAATCAAATACTTTAAAATATAACAAGTACAGTAGACGAATATTTAACTGCTAACTACTTTAAAAAATTAACACAAACAACTGTTTGGAAATTTAGCCCATCCAAGGAAAATTTGGGTTTATTGAAAGTCATTCTGGCTAAACCATTTAACTAGGTTTGATACCACGAAATAAAAATTTAGTGTTGCAACCCACCGTACAGCATTCTCCAATCCGGCTTTGGCAAGCGTCTAAACCTTCTGTGTCGTTTAAATTCTGCATTGAACTGTCGGGCACTCATGGTTCTACTAAGGAGAAGTACATGCTACAGAAGAGTGCTAATGTCAAGCAATAAGTCGTTAAGGCTTTTCACTAAAAAATCTTAAATGTTGCAGTTTCAGTAACCACGGAATTATAAACTCCCAGGCACACTATTAAAAATAAATAAATATAGAATATATTTTAATTAATCAACGCATATTTTTTTGCAGGTTACATATACCAGTCGCAGTATGCAGTCGCACCCCTAACTTAGAAACTTACAGTTTTCTGCTTGTAAATTATGTAACAATACACACTGTAACACGTGCGAAAAAATAAAACCAAAATGAAACGTAATCAGCAATCGTGTTTAACTTTTAAGCACCCACATCCAGTGTAAAGGCGAGATTTAATTTGAAGCAAGCTGTCTCTAAGTACACCCGATAAAGGCTTCGCACTCCTTGCAGCAATGGAGTTAAGGAATGCATTTAAATTGAGTCTTAAAGACAGAGCCTATCCATCAAGGGGTATTGAGTTGTCCCAGGGGGCGCCGGTGGCACGTAGCGGTAGACTCCTAAAAC
The DNA here is from genome assembly GCA_014611495.1 of Limonius californicus. Taxonomy (NCBI): domain Eukaryota; kingdom Metazoa; phylum Arthropoda; class Insecta; order Coleoptera; family Elateridae; genus Limonius; species Limonius californicus. The sequence goes on from JABXWE010031231.1 coordinate 13,341, forward strand.
CGCGCCAGCCTCGGCTTCCTGTACACCCCGGAAACTAGGGGTTAGTGTTTGTGTTCTTCTAATATACTTCCGGTTTACAACTATTCCTGCTACGTGACTCTCCTATCAAGTGGTTGCTAACTGGGCAGCCCCTTAAATGTTTTATAGTGCTTAGTTTGGTTGTAAAACTAGCGAGGAGGGCGGCGGAAAAATTAACGGGAATGAAATGTTCACAAAGTTGTAAAATTCTTACAGATTAATGGTTGCGGTTTATGAAGCTTTTGAAATTATACTAGAGGAAAGATATTTTCTGTAAAACCTGTTTTTATATTGTAAACCCTAAAGCAAGTGTAGGCAAAAATTCATCAACCTATAATTATCTATAAAGTAATGTAGTAGGCTGAGATGGTCATAGGAGCCAAGGTGATAACTCAAATGGTGATCCTATCTGGACGAATTGTATGTAGGGATAGCTTAATGATGTAATCTCAACGTGTAGCGCGAGGTTTACGTTCAGGAAAGCAATTTTTCCTTCATTTGGCGTTTCCATCAGCCATAAAAACGTAAAAAGGCTCCTTTAGTAAAATGAGAAGCTTTAGTTGTCTTAAAATCGCGTAACTTAATCGAACTGATATGAATCAGCCAGTGCGATTTTTGAGTGTAAAACGTGAGAGGCGCAAAGCGTCGTTTAGGTAAAGCAATACAAATTTGCATATCTAAAATGAGCATCTCATTTACAAGAGCTAGAGCAAAGACAACCACACAGTCTGAGCATATCATCAGTCAAATTTGGACCTGACAAGCGAACTTGACGCTAATCCCGTACACAGAAAATGCAGGAGGGCGGTCTGGTGATAATGTCATTTTTAAACGACATCGACGTGATACATTCGGGGTAATCTGCAGATCAGAAACGTCTTATCCAAGGCGTTTGTATTCTCGCTGGAATCCCCCGGTCATATATCAGACACTATTTTTCATGCACTTGCCGTATTTATAAGGGAATATTACCGTTTCTAATGTCGAGCCACTTTTCAGTATAAATTTGTAATATCGCGAGCGTTATCTTCCGCTTGGGTTCGAGTTTTTTACTGTTTTCTCTGCGTTATAACTTTAAGAGACTCAAGTATGCCACAAAGAATATTGTCTTTTGTAGTACCGCATAAGAGAGAAACTGAGGGATATTGCAATGGATTATTCACAAGTGCTTACACGGCGCAGAACAAGCCTGGAAATTGGCAATAACGTTACAGAGAACGTTCTAACCGTCCTTTACAAAATTTCGCAATATGATCTTTTATCAAATTAGATTAAACCGTTTAATATCTGAAAAGAACAAGTGAAAAAAGCACTTGTCGTTTGTACAATCGTGTACACGTGTGAAACAAACGCGTTACTATTAATTTATCCCAAAAGATTACGCTATGTGATAATAATTTAATAAAAAATAGAAGAATTTATGAAGAAAATTTATATTCAAATTTAAAAAATTCCAATTGTAAAATTACCTTACATTCGCATTCCAAATACCCCGAGAAACAAATATTGTTTGATTCATTATACTTGGATATACTAAGAATATGTTTTAGTTTTACAACAACTACATTTCGATTTTTAAATATTTCACGCTTTCGATTTTTTTTTACTATTTACATGATATTTAGTTCAGCATTGTTTAGTTCATTTAGAACACGATCAATTAGAGCAGGAAACTCAGAAACATGTTACGGACCAAACGAACTTTTTCCTACAACCTACAGCTTAGCTCAGAGGAGTAGGGGTGGTTCACGGAAACGGCTTACGGGAGGGAAATCTTCCTAGTTGTGTACAGGGTAGGTCAAAATCAACGGGCGCCACCTTCCAAATCACAGCAGATTACCAGTCCTCGTGGAAGGCCGAGAAGCCAGCGGCTTACGGGAATCGGACTCACCTTTATTGTGCCTCCCTTCTGTTTATAAAGCTTACAAAGTTCATGCACACAAACATCAGAATACACAAAAATAAAAAATATGGTAAATTTCAAGACAAATATAATTCAACTTCTTTTAGATTACTGACATGATACACAAAAATGTAGCGATTACATTGAAAATGGTAATATTTATGGTTAATTAATACAAGATTTTGTTGGAACGTTCGAACTGAAAAAGGCTCGCCGTCAGTGGTTTGCGATATTTAATTTCTTAGAACAGATCTACGCAGCCAGTGGCATCGGAGTATACAATTTATGAATAGATTTTACAGTTAATCAAAAGAAGAAAGGACAACTGGCGACCGAAGGTCGCTTTACTCGCATTTAAAGAAAATTGCTCAGCACTTAAAGCTTGAAGATTAACTCGGAAAAAGTGTTCACCACACAATTAGAATTTCTCCTACCTTAGTGTTGTTCGGTAGGGAGCAGAGAGAGACACAACTGGGGTGTTCCTAAGATCTTCGGGAAGCGGAAAAATTCGCTGGCACGCCCCTGCAGATTGGATCAAATGGAGATAACGCTACGGCCAGGGCTTTTTCGACGTCGAGAGAGAAGAGACGGGAACTTCAGATGTCAAGATCTCCGCCGCTGTGCGGGAGGATCACTTAAAACGGCTCGAAAAACAGAACTTCCACGGGTTTGATAGCTTTTATCCGACAAGTCGAGAAAACAATTTCACTGAATTGTTTTTGCAAAAATCTGATACAGTGTTAATATTTTTAATCCGACACAAGTCGAAGATTCTTTTGCCTAACGCAAAAAACGAAACGTTAACTCAATTGGCAGAAGAGCTGCGACACAACCCGGTATCAAACGTCAGTTCACTCCCAAAGCCTAGTGTCCACTGACTTCCCCCTCGCCGCAAAACATTCACCCAAGCCTAATTTCTTCCAGAACAAATCTTACACGTGCGGTTTCCGAGAAACATAACATTTCTAAGGCCATGCTGCTGACAAAAGAGGTCCTAAGAATTCCTTTTGGGCGGCGTTCACAGACTAAATAAACATGTCAAAGGTTCGATTAAGTTTCGAAAATGGCCCCCCATAAATTTAATTTTTGAAAATAATGAAAATTGTAATCAACATAATAACGGCAATTAAAATAGAATTTTAATTCCTATGAAGCGGCAAATCTAAACGAACATAAGAAACAAATATTTTATTAATCAATATTGTTATTGCTGTTTCTGTTAGGTTGAAAAATAATATCTGCATTGTTTACCTACCTTGATATATATTAATGTATATGAGGACTTCCGTAATAAAGTAAATAAGCCGTTTCTTCTCAACAATATCGAAGAAACTCAAGTGATATAATAGCTAGTAGTTATAACGAATACCGATATAATCCGTACAATATCCCGACTCTTTGAAAATTTAAAAGTTCTCATATTATTTTCTCTGATTATTAACACACAACGTATTTACA
>JABXWE010031232.1:0-21229 GCA_014611495.1 Limonius californicus
AAATTGTAAACAATTGAAAATTGAATTGTGAAATTGTTCACAACAATTCACAATTCACAGAACCTCAACTGTTACCGGTATTTCAACTAATAAGTTAACTCTGGGTGTTTATTACGTTGTACAGATAACTTTGGTATTTATTAAGAAGAGGACAGTACACTAATTATCGGTAATAACAACAATATTTACTTATATGGTTTTAAAACCGATAAAAATGGCACAAGTGTATTGCCATCAACCCACATAACCTTAACATAAACACGACACAGTGAAAGCCATTTGCCTAAAGACGCTTCAGTCAAATGCTATTTTCCTAGGATAATGACATTCGATGAAAAATAAATGCTACAGACCCATTTGGCTAGGCAGACAGCATTTGCCTGGGCAAAAGCTATTTTCCTAAAATACTCATTCGCCTGCGACATATACATGTACAACAGAATATGCTTTTACTGTAAAGAGTTGTTCTACTATAATTGATTTAATACTTTAAATAACAATTGGCGCCTAAAAAGTTCAGTCGCATAAAACTTATTTTTGGAACTTTATTCAGAAAAATTGTTTTAAAATCACAAACTTTTCAACTCTTAAATCGAACGCTGAAACCAACAACCCTTATAAACATGTCTTTTAAAATGCTTAAAATGCATTAAATACGCTGTATATAAATTGAAATATCATATAAACAAGCTGTTTTGACATCTTATAAAAATTTCATTCTATGCAATATATTTTCCACTATCTAAATAGTGAACATTGGAATGTTTGTTTTTGCATGTTATACAGTAGACGCGTAAAAAGTTTCCTACGAAAGGGACATTACTGTATTTAATGTAAGGAAAATAAAAAGAAAGATAAACACCACACTAAAGCGACATAACTATGAACATATTTAATGTTTCTTTGGTCCCCTAAGCTATCTTAGAAATAGGTCAACCGTCAAACTAGGTTGCTTACTTGGAAATAGTAACACGAGAACAGCAATAACTGCAAATAAGGGCGTGAAATTGATATTAGATATACATGTAGGTCTAGAGTCCCAGACGTGCGCACATATTATCTAGCTAGAATATATCAACATTTGCTAACGGTATGTGATTATCATTTAGACGCTTCTTACGTATTTTGGCTTCTGTGTTTATTAACTTGTTTGATCGAGTTGTAAGAACTCTATAAGCTACCGACGACAAGACAACTAAAAAGTACAATAATAAATTGTTAAAACAACTTTAATCCAAACAATTTTGCCATGACTGTTTAGTATGATATTTGCTGAATGTCAAAGAAAAAAATTACCGATAATACTAATTACTCATTCCATGACAGATAACCGCCTATGTTTTAATTACAATTTTCTAATAACAGTAACAGCGGATTTCTTCACGCAGTTAATACCCTTGTATGATGTGTATGCATTAAATATACAATTTTAACAGTGCAAACAATAAGTTTTTTATGATAGTTATGATACTAAAAGTACATGATGTACATAAATAAATGTTAACTACAGCTGATGTTGTATACGTTTATTATTTTATGTTTTTAATTAGTGTTTTATATTTATATAACAATTCCACGTTCAAAGTTACCTATCATTAGTTATCATAAGATATCTGAAACTTCTTCGGTTTCAGTTACTGTGGAAGCATAGGATTAATAAAAAATAACAATTCTAACATAATATTACTTTGTTTCCTGCATATTGTTGTTTTAAACATCAATACTTGATTCATTTCATACACTTTTCAGTTAATTTCTACGGAAAATTTAAAAAAACATATAATTGAATTTATGTAACAAGTTTTATTGCAAGGCTGGGGTGTTCAAAATGAGCCTTAATTGTTATGTTCGATAATTATGATTCAAAAATGTCTTGCATTGAATTCACTACCAAAGACTGGTATGTTGTAACAATGTGAGGTTTCATTGCGACCTTGTAATTATATAATATGGGAAATTGTTTAAGATAATTGCAAATATTGGAAATGTAAATAATTAAAAACTTAAGTTATTGTATTTCAAGTCTAGCATGGAAAGTGTAGTACTTTGCTGAACTGAATTATAAAGAAGAAATGAGCCAAATGAAGAGTGCCGGTATTAGAAATTCAGACATTTAGCAGATCATGAGCTATATTTAAGGTAGAAAGGGTACTCAATGAATGAATCAAACAATTAATGGTAGAACAAAAGTAACCATCGTAGAAAATGCTAAGAAGAAACAATGAACATGGTACTACTAAGTTAAAACAATTGGCGAAAACCGGATACTCAGAGTAAGAAGTATATATGAAATAAATATCAAAGACAAACCACAATTTTAGGAAAGTAGAGTGGTAGGAAAACTTCAGGACAACCATAGACGAAGATGGACGACAAGTCTACAAATTGGACAATGTCCGCAGGCAGTATAAGACACGAGTATAATATAGAAATCAATATAATGTGCTTCATAATTTTAATAATGAATAATAGCCTTAAAATACAGCTACATTAAGTTCCATCAGCTCCTGTAGTAAGAGTTTGTGTTTTAGGATCCTCCAGTTTACAAAATGTTATCAAACATAATTCTACAATAGATGTTTAACGACGATTTTGAATTAAATATAATACTCAATGGATCCCATTAGGTGTATCAACCATTTTAAAGAACACCAAACCGGTAGACTGTTGTTGTTCATACGCCACAAATTTTCGAAACGATGACATCGATAAAGAGCTGCCTTGACGCGGTTAGTACGTTGAACTTCTCTGCTCAAGGATCTGGGTTTAATCCTAGTTCCAGGAGCATCAGAATTTTACACGGCCGATTCGCTTGGAAGGTAATGGCAGACTACTGAGATACTTCCGCCAAAGGGCACCTTCGCTGGAGAAGAAAGGCGTGCGGTCCGCAGCTCGCGCTCCTGAGTATGTTCCCTGTGTTTCGGCTCATTACTTTACATGCCCGGCACAAACAGAGGAGAGGTCACCATGATCTCTCGACAGCCAAACCCTTGTAGAGAAAAGTTTTTTGTGTGTACTCATAATTATTTCGAAAAGGTAGGACCTGCAATCTTGAGACTCCATCAGTAAGCTGGCATACTTAATTCATCTGCTACAAGTGTGCATCGAATGTCAAAAATCGCTATATTTTATTCTTACATTTTGATGTAGTTTCAAGAAGTAAGTAATCATAATAAAGATGTTCGTCAAGAATTTTACTGGGGATTTTTATAGATTTAAATTTGTATTCTGAACAATTAACAGGCCGCTGAGCAATTTTGATGTGAAGAATACTGTGAATAATTATACATTTTTGAAAAAATAAAGGCGGTATAACTCTTACTTCTTATCATATGAAAATGCTTAGAAAAATTGGTCAACCGCAACTTTGAAAGTGTTTGAATTATTTCAACAGAAGTCACGAGATATCTGGCCAGAATTAAATTGTAAATCGCGCGGGTACCCTTCCCCAATCCATTAATTCCTCATGGAGGTGACTTGCTTTGCCCCTTGATTTTTTCCTCTAAAGCGGTCTTAAAAGCCGGATGTATACAAATATACCGCATACAGCGACCATTTAAAATAAATCACTACAATATACGTATACAACCGCCATCCACATCGGTAGTCTTCCAAGAGAGTAACAAATAGGTGAGCAGTTTCATCATGGGAAGTATTAATACCACATTTTCAACACGACGGTGATACAATATGTTCGATCAGAATTAACCTACAAATAACAGGAGTACTGTTCTCGAATCGATTAATTTATGGGTAGTAACTTGCATCAACTTTTCCTTGACCGCGATCTTAAAAGCCGGATGTATACAAATAAGCCCCACACAACGCCCCTTTAAAACAAGTCACCGCAATATCCGCGCAACTCCGCAACCACTGCAACGAATCATTCAAGAAAGAGGAAGGAAGGTACTTCATTCTTGTTTTCATTAATAAAACCTCAAAACTGTCTAGTTAAAATTAGCACCGTTATGCTATCTGAAGTGGAAGTTACTTCAGAGGCGGTACTGAGCGAATAATGTTTTACGTATATCTACGACGTTACAAGTTGCTCAATTAGTTAGTTTCTGAAGTTTCACAACAACGTCAATTGGCAGGAAGCTAGTAGTTTTAGTCAAGGTCGTTTGGAAAAAAGTGACATGAAGATCGCCATTTAGTCATGACAGCTACACGTTTAGGATTTGTTGCTATTTGTGTGTTGAGAATCGAGACCTTTAAGCAGTTTCTGTAATTCATATCTGTAAAATTCGCTACATGACATCGGACTGAACACAAGAAAATTTGAGGTAGAACCTGTCCTAAGCATAATCCCATTGTACTGTAGAACCGGCCAAACATTTGCATGCAACTTTGAACGCGTCTTATACTGAATGGATTCATGTTTTATTTACTAATGAGTCCAGATTTTGCTCTCGAGAACGTTATGTTCAGAGTACTACCTGGCGGGTCGATACAACAGGCGACTTGGTTATGGTATCCGCTATGCTAATTTCGAAAGGTCCCACAGATTTTGTGGTCATAAATGGTAGGGATTTAGCTGCTCCAAAGTATGGAGGAGATTATTCCACGCACATATGCATGTGTGGAAGGATATGGTCCTAAAATTGCTGCAAGGTAGCCTATATAGCCATGTAATTTAAACCGTAAATGGGTGTTTTAATAAAGATAATATAGACATGCCCTACCAGAATTTCTTTCTGTTCTATGTAGCAGTTCGGGGGCATCTGCACAACAAATATCAATTTTACAACAGTCCATCAGACAGCTTAAGTGTTCTAGTACAGTGAGATCAAAATAATGGATAACAAAAGCAAGAGGTGTGCCTTTACTTAAGCCACATAGTTTATAGCAGTTACTGTAATTGTTTAGTAGGTATCAAAGTAAACAACACCGAATATGGCTTGGGTTTGATGCCTAGCATTACCAAGCTAGTGAATAAAAACCTTGTGCTGCAAAGCACTACACATAATTCCCCAATCGAGTCTTGGCAACTTTGGGGTGTAAGTGCTTGAACCTTCTCTGCTCTTTCTGTCGTTGGGAATCGACCTTAAACTGTAGATTTCCCACTTTTCTACCTCAGCGCTGAGGAGAAACACGTGGTAGAGAAGAATGCCGGCAGCCAGGTAGTAAAATGTAAAATCTGTTGATGAAAGTGTAGTTCTAGAGTCACAGTTATTCATTTGCTCTAAAAAACATAAAGTATTTTTTTCATAATTGAACATCATTAGGGATTACAATTTTTCGTATGAGTTTTTTTAAGTTTCTCGAACGCGGCGAAAGTGAGCATTTGACAAACTTGGACAGATTCATTACAAGTTATTTTAAAATGGCATTTATTTTTCACAGCCAACTTTCTTCGAATATTTTGTTGATATTTATGGCTGTACTTTGTACGCCCTCTCACGTTCAGGTTTTTATAACTACTGATATCAGAATATTTATTCGTTTCCATCAGTAACCCGTTACTATGGAACATCGACCAGCTTGCCATATAATTTCCGAACATTAAAACCCATTCTTCGTGTAAAGGTAGAACATGTAGTACAAACGAATAAAATCTGGCGAATACAAACGATGATCAAGCAGTTCAATTCGTGAATTTTATTAGAGGTGATTAATATTATACGCAAATGCTTTAAATGATTTTACTATATATTTTATAAGAAATCTCTACTGCAGCCTGGTTAATAATGCAGAATACAATAGTTTTATTTTTGTTCTGCTATTTTTTAAATAATCAGATATTATTCCTATTTTATTGCATAAGAACTAATATAAAAAATGATACTGCTACTCTTTCAATAAGAAACTACTTAGGGTATAAAGAACAAGAGAGGATAATTCGTTAAAATAAATATGTACACATGTCTATTCAATAAACGAAATAAATATGTGAAATACGTGCTTTAGATATTGGAGATTATACAGTAATCGAAGTAACAATTAAAAGTACTAACTTTAGCAAAGAAAAGAAGAATAAAAATTGTATATATTTAGCAATATACAAATAACAAGTGTTTTTACAATTAACTAATCAGAGACTTTTATTTCCGATATATTTGAAGCAACGGTTGGCTTGATAAATACCAATACATTTGTACAAAATAAAAAGCCTATCGAAATTCAGATACATTAATATTAAAAAGATACCAATAAATCGTTCAACCTCAATAAATATGTTTTATTCATCACAAAATATGCCTACGATATATTAAAATAATGAATCATTTAACGTTAAAAAAGTCCCTTAAAATTGAATATAATTTGTTTCAGTAAAGTATGTTAACAAAGCATTTTCCTCTAATTTCTAATTTTAAGATGGGGCAAAATCATATTAATTGTATTTACACTAATAGAAATATTAAGATCAACTACTTCATTGTATTTTGTTACCAGATGTACTTACATCTGTTACATATAATTACAGGGACTGTGAATTGTGTCATGACTAGATCTTGCGAGACATGCATAGTCTAGAGCAGGAGTCGACAACCTTCCAGTAGTGATGTAATGTTGCAGAGCCATTTAGTGTGTCAACCTTCTTACATACAACAACTATTGAGACAAATTAATTGGATCTTGTATTAATATGTTCCTAAAAACTACGCAACCATTTTATTCTTTATACATCCAGATGTTTGACTTCATCACAGCTAGATAAAGAAGACCTACCAGGGCTCCTGTTTCATCAACGGCTGTGTCCGGAAAATCCCTTGGCCGAGCGTAATTTACACGAATCAGTTGTTAATATCTCTTTGTATAGTTTACAATTTCTTGAATTGCCGTGGCTGGGAGGAGCAATTTCCAATAATCTAAAGCAGATCTGCTATATCTTGCTATGGGTTTCATGCACAAGGTGGGTTACTAAATTGTGTCTTCTAGTTCGACCAGCAACAGGAGAAATTTGTTTCAGCCATTATATTGCCTTTCTTTTCCGCGGTAAATAGCAACATTTCGAGGGAAGTTATCTTCATCTATTATTTCAAAGCCTGAAGTATGAGACTGTTTGGAGTTTGTACTGTGAGTGCTGTGCTCACTTTCTGGGTCGTACAGTGTGTCATTTTGATCATGAAGGTAAAGTTTTTCGTTTTACTGTAGATCTGCAGGAAATTAATTATAAAATCTAACTATGTGTACCTACTTCAAGCTACCCTTATTTCTATCTTGTTCCAACTTTAAAGGGCCGGTTCCAAGAGTTTCTCCTACGGCTCATGACAAAACCAAAACGTTTTGGAGAAAAAACACAGATAAAAACTTAACGCGCTTAACCGCGCGATGAGGGAATCGCTCACACTTCTCGTACGCACACGGCAAATAATTTGTCAGAAAGGTAATGAGCCCTATTTGAATGGGGACTAGGAAAATGCGCAATCGCTTATCTATTTTTGCATTGAAATGGCGACTAATTTTGCAGAAATGCGAGGGAAACGCTCGTATGAACCATTGCCGTGTTGAAAGAATAATTATATGCTGTTAAAAAATTAAAATGTTTAATGGGATCATATATTTTATTTCAGTTCACTCAGCGTGCCATTGAAAATCGTTCTGCGTGCTATAGGTTGCCGACGCCTGGTCTAGAGTCTCTAATTACCCTAATAATATGTCTGTATAAACTTTGGGAGATGATTCAAACATGTACATTGCAGTTCCGTTAATGTTAAGTACTGCATTTCACATTCCATATTGATTTTTATTGAATTCTTAGCACCTTCAATAGCATTTACGAAAAAATTACATTCAAGCGGAAATTAAAACTAGGAAATTTGATTAGGATAAAACCATAACAACGCCGAAACCTATTATACCTATACGTTTAAAAAACCGAATTGTGTCTGTAAATTAAAATATTGATATGCATCACTGAATTTTAACTTATGGTATATCTTCAAACAAATAGGTGATCTTAAAATAAATAACACGTATTTCAAAACTGTGATCGAATGGATCGAACATGTTATTACATACATCACTTAAGAAAAGGTTTATAGATTATAGATAACTACAGATAACTTTGAAATTCTTAATTATGAAATAAACGTACTTGTATACATAGAAAAATAAAATAGCATTTACGAAAAAATTACATTCAAATACACATACAATAATTGAGTAACACAGTGAAATCAAAATCCAATACTGGCAAGGAATATAGTATTATAGGTCAATCTAAATTACATAAATCATAACAAAAAACCATTGCGATAAACTAAAATAAAGTGACAAAGTATCTATTTACTGGAAATAGTTTTAGTTCGATCGAAACAGTTTGACGAGAAGACCACACTAGCGAAAACATTGGAAATGCTATTCATTTCAATTTAGTGTAGTTTAAAAAAAACATTTAGATTACGTACATTATATTGTCATGAAGGTAATGGTATCATTGCAAGACATTGGTAACGACTTCCCTAGGAACACTATGAATATTGTGCGTTGTATGCTTCAAAATTCAGCCGCAGTCACTGGTGTTTTAGTATATATTTTTCTGTTTCCAGTCGACAAAAGAAATTACTTACAACGACAACAGTCAGCGAATACAAATAGCGTCTACAAAATAGTATTCTAAATGACGTTGACCTATAAAAAAACCGGAACAAATTTTAGCCACTATTAGGTAATGAAAATTATTTTTATAATGTAATAAATAATTTATACCGCAACTTTTAAAGAGTAGCAACAAAATGTTGATTCTATAAATTCTTTAACCTCCTCGACTTTGGAAACGCGCAATAGTAGTTAAGATGTTTAAGGCTACACAAAAATTTGAAATATTTCTAATTTAATTATTACGAACACGCAATAATTAAAATCTATTCTTTGAACCATTTATTTATTAACGTTTAAAAAGTGAATCGTGTCTTGCAGCGTATTGATTTGATATAAAGAAATGAAATGCAGTTGAAAGAATTATAGAAATATCTAATAAATATGAATTTGGACAAAGCAAAATGGGAGATTCGATAGGGAAAAGTAAAAAACCTACTTCTACGCGCAACATGAGTTGTAATTCCACGGCAAACTGTTTTTTTTTTTGTGAGATTCCCCTAAATAAGTTGTAATAACAACGTGAAGTGTTTTATATACATTTGTACTTTAATGGGTGTATCTATAACTTCAAATATTATAATAATATATTTATGATAAATAACCAAAATTTTAAACGTTGGACCTGCATGCAACACCAATACATCAATATAAATGCAAGCAAAGGCGTCTTATTCAAACGGTTTTAGATATACATTTGAAAATTGGAAGATTAGAATTTAAAATTACATTTCGTTTCATATGAAATGCACCACCCATTAAAAATAAAGCTACGGGTTTGAAACTTTGTTAAAATAATGTTTCATTATTGCGTATGAAATGATCAGGTTTTCACAAAAAAAGATTAACAATTATAAGAAAACAATAACAACAACGAAAACAAAATTAATAATGTGTAACATCGCCATGAACAGCAATGCAAGCATTTACTGGTCGTGGCATGCTTTCTATCAAGTGGTCTATGTTCTCCTGGGGTATCTCGTTCCATATATCCTCAAGTTGGTGTCTCAGCTCCTCTAAGTTGTTAGGAGCTCTTGGCAATAATCTTAGTCGCCGACTCATCATGTCCCAAAGATGTGCTTGTTGGAGATACGTGTGGTAATGTGTGCAGCGTGTGGACGTGCGTTATCCTGTTGGAAAATACCGTTTGGCAACGGCTGCATAAACTACTAACAGTGGTTCCAGGACATTATGAATGTAGGGCTGAGCATTTAAAGTGCCTGGGACGAACAAAAGAGGTGATCTTCTACCGAAGCAAATCGCACCCCAAACCATAACTCCAGGTGTTATAACTGTATGGCGTCTTTCAACAAACTCTATATTTCGTCTTCCTCCTCGATATCGGCATACCTTCCTACGGCCGTCATTTGCCCACAAACAAAATCTTGATTCGTCACTAAAGACAATGTCGTTCCATTGCTGATTCCAATGCTGCCGCTCTTGACACCAAGCAAACCTAACAGTCTTGTGATGTGCAGTTAAAGGGAGCCGTTGGAATGGACAGTAGGATCGCAATCCAAAAGAAGAGATTCTTCTGTAAATTGTTGCCATTCAGACGCGGCGGTGAATAGCTCGCATCCAGTCTACAGCAACAGACCTTGTTGTTTAAAAGCGGTCATGTGTAGCCATTTTTCGAAGAAGTCGATCTTCACGAACATTGCTGCTACGTGGACGTCTACCAGCTGGACGATGTCGCTGATGGCCTTCTTCTGACCAAGCAGACCATACTCGTGCAACTGTAGTGTGGTCCCGATTTGCCCTTTTACCAATTTCATGAAAAGAAAGTCCAGTTTCTTTAATGCCGATAATTCGACCTCTATCAAAATCGGAAATGTGGTTAAAATTTCTGCGTCTTGTCTTACGGGAGGCATTTTAAAACATTAATTCTGTCACAACATGTAACATAATCTCAAAACAACTAATTAATGTTTTCTAGATATTGTTTTGTTTCTAAGCAATAAGTTGATGAGAGACAGTAGACGAACAACCACTTGATTTTTTTAATGGAAATAGTTCATTTCATACGCAATAATTGAACATTATTTTAGCAAATTTTCACACGTAGCTTTATTTTTAATGGGTGGTGCATTTCATATGAAACTGAGCATATTTCGCATATTTTAGACTAAAAAATCATTTTTTTACACCTGCAGTTTTTCCACGCGAAGCCATGAGACACATCATTAGAAAGCTTATTTTTTGTCTTTCTAACCATTTCAAATATATATGGGTTTATATGAGAAAATATAGCAGAAAAATTACGAAAAGGTTTTCTGTATGCTAAGCCGGCTAATTTATTATAGTTTAAATGTAGGAACTACAGCATTAATAGAACGTACATATTCAGTGCGGGGTTAGTAGGGAACAAGAAAAGCATACTATGTTATTGTTAGTTTTTTCACAATTGTTGTATTAAGTAGCGAATAAACCTTAACTTAAGTTTTGCAAGTGGATCATGGAAGTCACTGCAGAAAGCGACAATTTTGCCAACTCAAGTTGTATTTTCAGATGAACCTACTATTCATTTGGTTGGTTTTGCCAACAGATGCAAGTGTAGGTACTGGTCTGTTAATAACCCACTTTGGATTGAGGAAGTTTATACCCAGCAACTTCAGAAAATCAACGTATGGGTAGGTCATAATATTGTTGGGTTTTTATTTATTTAAAGAAACCTTTCTTCCGCAAAGTATCTTCAACTACTCCAATAAATGTTATTCTTCGAATTCTTGAACGATTTCCAAATATTCTGAAACCAGATGAGGTTCACGAAAACATCTGATTTCAGCTGGATGGTGCGCCTTCCCGCTATGGACGTGAGTACGTAATCATTTAGAAAACATTTCTTTGGAGATCTTTGGAAAAGTCGCTTGTAGGCAAATAGGCCAGAAAATCTAGAAGAATTAAAACTCCGCATTCGGGCTAAAAAAACAATTATTCCTGGCAATTGGTTACAACTAATTCTTTAAACCATTTCAGACCTCAAATTCATTATTGCCAAGAAGTAAACGGGTAACAGTTTGGCCAACTTGTTTCTTAAACAGCTGTTTCAGTTTATGGTTTTCACAGGTAAATGTTGTTACTGTTGTTATTACATTGTTATATAATCTCATTTTACTGATTGTTTCCTGTTTATTTCTTTATTTCTAGCCGACTTAGCATACGGAACACCTTCTCCTAATTGTTCTGCAATCTTTTCTTATGTAACCCCACATTAAAGGCTAGAGTGACAAGACAAGTGTAACCAATTTACTTTAACTCTAAAATATGCGAAATAATTTCAAATTATAATCTTCCAATCTTCAAATCTGTAATTAAAACCGTTTTAGTAAGAGAACTTGGATTCCATCTGTAACAGCGACCCTGTATAAATCAATAACAGACGAAAATACCTATATATTCTGATTTCTAGATTATCTTATCACTTTTAATTAAGTTATATGTATATTAGATAGAATCTTCAAATTGACTCAAATATTTCCCAAGAGATTTTACATTGTAGAAGACCATCATTCCCTTGTATGTAATTGTCAATCAGTTAAGAAACAGTATAAAGCCATGCACTTGTCTCATGCACAAAGTCAAAACAATATCAGTTATTGTAATTTTTATACATCTTTGAAAGGTTTTTTAAGTCTCTATAATTTTTACAGTCTCATTCCTCTCTGATACATTATATTATTAAATATGTGTACATTATGCAGGAATTACTAACAACTGTTTTTTTACTTACAATACAACTCTGGTAGATTGCAACATTGTATGGATAACTAGGAATTTGTTATCGACATTAACTCCATTATTCAAGTACAATTTATCTTTATACATTCCTTTTCTTTATTTTATATGTGCGTCAGCGGAAACTAAAACTAGGAAATTTGTTTAGGATAAAACCATAACAACGCTGAAACCTATTACATATATACGTTAAAAAACCGAATTGTGTCTGTAAATTAAAATATTGATATGCATATGCATCACTGAATTTTAACTTATGGCATATCTTCAAACAAATAGGTGATCTTAAAATAAATAACACGTATTTCAAAACTGTGATCGAATGGATCGAACATGTTATTACATACATCACTTAAGAAAAGGTTTATAGATTATAGATAACTACAGATAACTTTTAGATTCTTAATTATGAAATAAACATACTTGTATAAATAGAAAAATAAAATGAGAAACGGCTAGTTGCAAGTGCTTCTCCTTTGCGTAAATAATTTAATTCGTATTGTTCTGCATTACATATAGATTATATATCTAGGACACGGATTAAGTTTTTATAGTACGCGCGTATATTTTAAAAATTTGTGCTAGTTAAGTTTGTTCGAGATGGCAAGCACGATGTTTGTAATATCGGCGATAATTAGCTTTATGTTTTATGCCAACACGTGAGTTTTTAATGTTTTAAATGTTATACTAAAATGTACTAAATAAGTTTTATGTTCTCATAAAATACTCTTCTTAACAACCTATAAAAGTATTTTATGTTTATGTACTTATGTACAAAACCGTATTATTTTTATCTCTTCGAGAATACTACTTCTATTTAAAAAAAGACCCTTTCATTCTTATAAAAACGAAGTCATAGTGCTGATAGATTCAACGCAGGAGTAGTGTAAAGACGTCACCTTAATCGCAGGTGATCAAATCTATCTGAAATGATGATTTTGTCGAAATGTACATCTGCAGTTTTTTTTTTTCGTTTTTCTGATAATTATGGCAGTTTTTCTTCTTGATTTCAATATTATTCCCATAGCTCTCATCAAATTGCTTTTATTAGGCAAACAACCTTTAAAGATGCAAAACATAACCTTCCAACCCATAACTTGCTGGTTTATCAATTAATTTTTATTTCTTAAAACTCAATATGATCTTACATGCATAGATGTGCTTACTGAGGAGATACTGAGTACGTTATAAACGAAAACAAAGTAATAATTCACTGTGTAAAAAAGCAAAATCTTTGCCTATATTTTTTATCTATTTCCTTATGCAAGTTATTATAAAATTTTAATTTGCGCATACGAGGGGGTTCAAGCCAAAACCGGAATTTCCTAAGTGAAACTAAAAATGTATTGAATAGTGTGATTTTTTATGACATTCAGTATTAAGTACACTCTCGTCTAAACAAATAATTAATATTCTTGTTGTCATGGTAGCCTGTATTTTGTTATTAAACGTAGCAGATAATACTGTCAATTGCCCTTTGAAGCATTATTACTCAGATTCTTGCCAATGAAGGCGTAAACCTGCTGAACTGAGGTTCCAGTGCAATAAAAGTCGTTCTTGTCGGTATTCATCATGTTGATGATTTGATTAAGCAGAATCGGCGATTTATTGTTTCAGAAATAACGAAAATAACTAATTTACGTACTGAATCAGTAGAAAAAAATCATTCATAGACACCTCAACTTTAAAAAAGTGTCAGCTTGGATGGGTGCCACATCATCTTCCAGAGGATCAAAAACTGACGCGTTTCCACATTTTCTCTTAACTACTTAAAACGGTTTCAACAAAGAAGAACAGGCATTCATTATCATACACCTGAGTTCAAGAGGTAAAGCTTGCAATGGAAAGAAACATTCTGATTCGCCTCCACCGAAAAAATTCAAATTATTGTCCGTTGGCAATATTAGGGCGTCGTATTTCGGAACTGTGAAGGTTTTATGTTGATTTTCTATAACCAGGTCAAACAATAAACAGTGAATATTGTTGTAAGGTCTTTGACAAAGTTCTTCAAGCAATTTGAAAAAAAAAACGTAAGGGATCAAAAGGAGTAATCCTTCAGTAAGCCAATGCCACACCACACACGGCAAAGATTACCAAGGCTTTTTGAACAAGTTGCGTTGGGCAACTCTACCACATCGGACTTGTAGTCCAAACTTGGCTCCCTCAGATTTTCATTTGGGCTGCTTAAAAGTCATCTTGGAGGAAAAATATTTCAAGAAGGAAATACACTTACAAAATGTGTCCTAAATTGGTTCATACAGCAGGAAGACAGTTTATATTTTGCAGGATTTCATGATTTAATATAAAGATGAAATAAATGTGTAGATGTTAATGGAATGTTGAAAAATGAAACTGCTTTACTCTATATAGTTAGTTAACCCATTTAAAGCCAAGGTATGAAATAAAAATATAGTGTTATTAAAAACTCTTTATTTTAGTAACTTAGGGGTTCATGAAGAGAAATTAATCACAAAAAAAATTTATTTTTCACATACTATGGAAAAAAACGGTGATGCGTATACGCATCAATGGTAAGATACAGTTACAATATAGAATACTATTATTTCCTATGGTAACTTTCAAAACAGTCAGCATGAATATGTACGTTGCACCTATTACACATACTTATAAATTGTTGCAGTGTGACAAATTTTACATCTTCTTCTTGTTTTACAATGACATGCCCAGAATTGTTAAAACGTACTTCATTTGATACATTCAAAGAATTTTGCTTGGCCGGTCTCGAATTTCAAAAGTCGGAGTGCAATATATGACTTGAAGTCAGGCTACGACATTTTGTTTTTATTTACTAAATTGTAAATCTTCCATGCATTTACAATAACGCTATCTATGATATTAGTAAACAGTGGCCACCACCATTTTTTACCTAGTATTCGTATTCTATAATTTGCGATACCGTTGTCGTGAAGATCTACAGTACCCATGAATCTATTGTAGTTTGAAATTACTGCAGGTTGCTTTATGTTTTCTATATTCTTATATTTTCTACTATATCGTTTCGCTATATATAGTGGTTGGACATTACAGTGGTTACTTATGATAGTAACGACAGAGTTGTCATTCCATCGCACAAGTGATATTTCCGATGCCTTATCAAATACGGTATCATACGTTCCACGTTCTTTCTTTGAAATAGATTGTGTGCTTTCTAGAGGACATTTATTCGTTCTATTGTCACGTATAGTTCCAGTTACATGATATCCTTGTTTATTTCGCACAGTAAATAATTTATATCAGGAAAAAAAATTATCAAAGAATATTTGATGACTACCGTTATTCTTTACGACGGATAACAGATCAAGTACAACTTTGCCACCCATTCCAACTGTTGTTTTTTCTTTGCCTGGTACTGCACCAGAGTAGGGCATAAACTTAAAAAGGTAGTCGTCAGATGAACAAATGCACCGCAGCTTGAATCCAAATCGCACAGATTTTCCTTTTATGAACATTTTACATGAGTGCCTCCCGAAGTAAGGAACCATCTGCTCATCAATGGACAAATTGAAGCGAAACACATCGAATTGCATATATTTTCTATTTACTATATCACAAAATGGACGGATTTTGGTAAATTTTGATCAAATTTGCTGTTATCAGCCCGAAGCAGAACTAAAAACACAACTCAAACATTTTTACAAGGCGGACGGAGACTTGCACAAAACAGATGTGCAGGTCCAGCTAGTAATCTGATCCTACCAGTGATGCGTATACGAAACACTGATTTTTAAACCCAAATTTTTACTTAATTTACAAACAAAATGTAAAAAATTAATAATAACATCGTGTTTGTGTATCATTTTTGTTAAATAGTTTTTTTATCATAAAGAAATTTAAAACTAAAGCCAATATTTAAAAAAAAATTGTGAAAGTTGAAGATCCGCAAAATCTAAATTTTCGGCAACTTCAAATGCTTTTTACAATTAACAGACACTAAAAATTCAGAATATTACTTTTTATAGGTTCTCAGAAGCTTTAACTTTAGATGCCAAATAAAAAAAAAATCGAAAACATCGTCAATTACTGTAAAAAAATATTATTTAGGTGTTGCATGAACGCATCACTGGCTTTAAATGGGTTAACAAATTATCTATTTCTTCATTGCCGAGTATCGTTTATCATCACAAAGTTTTGTTGACTAAAATCTCATATCCAAAATTGTCTTCTTTTTACTTTAGTGGAATCCCCAAGTTGACAAAAAGATTTGACCTAGACTAACAAAAAGCGTGCAAAATCTGTGCAGAAATCTAGCCATTTCGCTCACTTGACGCAAAATCCTTGTGCCCGTTATAAATGGAATATCGCCGCTTTTACCTGTAAAACCCTAAAAGATATCTCCATGTCTGCTTGATTTATTATTCAAACTCTATGTAGGAAAAAACATCGCTCAGGCCCTCTTCGCAAATTTACATTTTTGATATGTAAAGCCCGCAAGCGAAACTTGGTCTTGATCAAATCACACCGTTTTTGGTATTTACTTTCTTTCACAGCAATGATTTCTATATAACCTAGCTTTTACAATGTAATTTGCACTTCTTTCTTATCAAGCTTTAGAGATATTGCACAAGTAATACATTTAAATGTGTTTCAATATTTCTAGATCCATTCAAATTCGAACACTGACAAGAAAAATTTCCCTTATATTATTTTTGAAAAGCTTTCCGTTTTATTACAGCACTGACAATGTTTACTTATAGTCCAGAAGTTAAGGGCATCATTTTTCAAGATTTTTTTCTCGACAAGCAGTTAATACCTGATTTAGGGTGGTAATTCCTAAAGGAAAATCGTAGGATACTTTATTATAGGGCATAATCCTCAATAACGAGAAGTATTAGCTTAACTTTAAGGCTTGTCTCTTTCCGCAGTTGCTGCTATAAAAATCCGCCCGTTGCCAATTCAGCTCAGAAAAAAATACCTTTCTTAATTCAAGTTAACAGCAAATTTTGTAAATCGAAAGCTGTGTGTTGGTTTAGCTTCCGGAATTAATTGGGAATTCCGTTTTCCATTTTCGATTACTAATGGACGTTAGAGTTCCAGAAGCACAGTACTTCTGCAGATTAAAAACTTGACGGAAAATTAAATTTTATTATTGGATCTCTAATTTTTGAGTGTTAATTTTTCATTATGAAGATGTGGGTCGTTTTTTATAATATTTGTTTCTTTCACTCATTAACATTTATGAGATGGTCAAATCTATTGGCACTATTGGTTTCAATCGACAGATTTACCTACACACTTAGATTAACTGAATCCCACTAGATATTCTTTAGATTTGTAGATATTTCCGTTCCCAGTATATACTTTGTCATAGTTATATGTCTTTTAACTCTCTATGTTCTCGTTAGTTGTTTTGGTTATCCAATTATTATAACACTTTCCTATTATAACTTTTGAATTTCAGCGGTTAACTATACAAGTTGTTGTGCGTTTATATTAATATCGTAGTTATCTTCCAAAAGATTAATTTGCTTTTCTATGTTTTACTGTTTTAATCATTTAATTTCTTTCTTCTACATCTTCTTTTCGTTGTACATTTAGTAACTCTTATTCTAACATGTTTTCGTATAACTATTTCGCTGTAGTAATAGATATAATTTACATTTACTTTTGTTGTTATTAATTGCTACATCGTCGTCTTCATATTTGGGATCAATCGTTGGCTTATTCCGACCTTTATAAGTAAATGCAATGTTTCCGATGCGGTCGTCTGAATCGCAGGTAGCGTGTCACTGAATTGTACGATCCTTTGATTTACACTTCTTTTCCGTCAAATTGCATGCATTCCAAGATGAATTTTTGTTGAATTGAAGCATAATCCTAATTGAATTCTCGAATTAGTTTATGGAAAAATGAATATTAACTATTTTTTATCAATTTGCTTCGTATACATACTTCTATTAATAATTCTCCTGTGTCCAATGTCCCACTTTGGTTTTTCAAATGGAACACCCTATATATGCTCAGTTTCATATGAAATGCACCACCCATTAAAAATATCGCTAGTTGTTTGAAAATTTGCTAAAATAATGTTTTATTATTGCGTATGAAATGATCACTATTTCCATTAAAAAAATCAAGGGGTTGTGGTGTTCGTCTACTGTCTCTCATCAACTTGTTGCTTAGAAACAAAACAAAATCTAGTAAACATTCATTAGTTGTGTCGAGATTTTGTTACATTTTGTGGCATAATTAATGTTTTCAAATGCCTCCGGTAAGACGACATAGAATTTTTAACTACATTTCCGATTTGATAGAGGTTGAATTATCGGTATGAAAGAAGACTTTCTTTTAGTGAAATTCGTAGAAAGGTAAATCGGGACCACATTACAGTAGCACTAATATGATCTGCTTGGTCAGAAGAAGGCATTCAGCGACATCGTCCAGCTGGTAGACCTCCACGTAGCAGGAATGTTCGTGAAGATCGACTTCGAAGAATGGCTAAACGAGACCGTTTTCAAACAACAAGGTCTGTTGCTGTCGACTAGATGCGAGTTGTTCACCGCCGCGTGTCAATGGCAACAATTTACAGAAGAATCTCTTCTTTTGGACTGCGATCCTACCATCCATTCCAACTGCTCCCTTTAACTGCACGTCACAAGGCTGTTAGGCTTGCTTGATGTCAAAAGCGGCAGCATTGGAATCAGCAATGGAACGACATTGTCTTCAGTGTCGAATCAAAATTTTGTTTGTGGGAAAATGACGGCCGTAGGAAGGTACGTCGATATCGAGGAGAAAGACGAAATCTAGAGTTTGTTGAAAGACGCCATACAGCTGTAACACCTGGAGTTTTGATTTGTGGCGCGATTTGTTTCGGTAGATGATCACCTCTTGTGTTCGTCTCAGGCACTTTAAATGCTCATCGCTATATTCACAATGTCCTGGAACCGGTGTTAGTAGTATTCATGCAAACGTTGCCAAACGGTATTTTCTAACAGGATAACACACGTCCACACACTGAAAACATTACCAGAACGTACCTCCAACAAGCACAATTGCAAATGTTGCTCTGGTCTGCACTATCACCGGACTTATCGCCGATCGAACAACTTTGGGACATGATGGGCCGGCGACTAAGAGTATTGCCAAGAGCTCCTAACAACTTAGACGAGCTGAGACACCAACTTGAGGTTATATCGAACGAGATACCCCAGGAGAACATAGACCACTTGATAGAAAGCATGCCAGGACGAGTAAATGCTTGCATTGCTGTTCATGACGATGTTACACATTATTAATTTTGTTTTCGTTGTTGTTATTGTTTTCTTATAATTGTTTATCTTTTTTTATGAAAACCTGACCATTTCATTCGCAGTAATGAAACATTACTTTAGCAAAGTTTCAAACCAGTAGCTTTATTTTTAATGGGTGGTGCATTTCATATGAAACTAAGTGCATTTTTTATTAGACGACTCTACCTTAAATTCTTGTTTCATTAATGTATAACAAGTCAGGATTCGCATTTCAATAAGCCTAGAAAAGTTAAATAATAAAATCGTAACACCTGGCTATGATCGTCTTTTATTTCAGATCTAAACAATTGCCACACTGCACTGTTTAATGCAGTTTTTGACAATTTGCGAATAATAAGTTGTTTATCGTCATTGTTCTTATGTTTTAAAGCAGATTCGATTTGATTTAAAGTTTTGGTGTTTTTATGGCAATTTTATATTTGTGTTGTGCACTGCACAAACTAACTTAGCCCTGTCTCACACCAAAAAGCGATGGGCCTCTAAGGCCTGTGAAAGGTTCATAATTTGTCATGCAGTTACTAAAATGGAAATTTATACAAACCGTGGAAAAGTGCTGTTTTCACAGGTCACGTAATAACAAACGTGAAGCTGCGGTTTTGTATCAGAATTTATACCCGCACAGAAGACAATCTAATATGAATATATTTAAAAATTTAGAAAATTGTTATAGATAAAATGTAACTAAGAATGTTGTTCCTTTGACTGTTTCTTGCATGTCTAATATTATCGAAGTTATAAGCTGGCTAATGAAAATCCAACTGCCCTGTATAGTCCTTTCAGAATATTCATAAAATACTATATACTTTTTTAAATGTTTGGATCAATGTGGACACCTTGTTGTGATGTCTCTATTCTTGATCAAGAACAAGTATAATTCCTAATTCTCCAGTCCCTTACGATTTCGTTTTGGTCTCCGTTGGCTCAAGTTATTTGGGTTGGGATATCATCGCCAAATATTCATTTGTACTGTTTTGAACCGCATAGTACACATTTTATCATACATTTTCAAGCCATATACAGTGGCAATCTGTTTCTATCCGGGTGTTCGCCCACTTGCTCGCCACCGTTTGCTCGCAACCGTTTGCTCGCCTGCCGCTCGGTCACGAGTCTCAATACTAGACAACTATTTGCTCGCCACGCCAATTGATCGCCGGACAGATGCTTGACAAATAATTTATTTTTAAAATACGATATTATCTGTAGGCATTTAGTATATGCAGATCTCAAAAACTTACATTCATCTAAGGAATGTTGATAGTCAAAGCAGAAGTTGCGATTGAATTCGTAAAGGGTGGTAATAAATTTAACTAGAAATGTATCTGATGTTGATGTTGTGTATACATCTTTTTAAATTATTTTTAATTACTAACTTCCCACAACATCGTTAACATTTTAAGTTTGCAACATTTTAATAATTAGCTTACATTTCATACTACTTCGTTGTAAAGGAAACTAGGTTATGTACAAAATCATGTTTTTTAATAGTCAAGGTATTAGTTCATAGTTTATAAAGAATAAACATCGATTATTTGCGATTATTACCTATGTCATCTGAAAATAAAAGTAAAGGTTTGAATTATGAATCAAATGATAAATAATTTTACAAACAAAGGTGTCTAACAAAATTTAAACTAGTTTTTCTGCGTTGGTGTAGTTACACTTAGTACTACGAGCACGTTGGCTGT